>JABFPQ010000406.1:0-12005 GCA_022817265.1 Masnerella sp. ZL-2020
TTATTAGAGCATTTTGGATTTTACAGGTATATTAGATCAAAATTATGCTTTTTATTTTTCGAAAATTTCCATTTCAGTACAACACTCATTTCACATTATTTATATTGTAATTTTTCATTATATGTAAAATTATACTGTTTACAAAAAATTTAGTATTGTTTACACTTTACGATTTGCAAAACTCATTTATAGTGCCATAGTGAAAAATTGCCTTTTGTAAATTACGAATATATATGATTGACGATTGACAGAAAATCGAACATGTAAAATTATGTCCGAATTGACTTTGGGACGTAACCTCGGCGGTTTTAAAAAAGCAGGGGTTAAATTTAACGACTACGTTTGACGATTATTATTCAATGCCATTTTTCGGAACAAGTTCAATATCAATGAATGTATAATTGATCATTATCATTATCAATCATTTTTGTAGTGAAAGTAAAAAAAAGTAGGCATAAGAGAATACTCGGTTCTTTTATGAATAGGTTAGTTTTTATTAAATTAAATTTTGTATATAATAATGAGAAAAACGAAACCGAATAAATTAAATATCTGAAATACTGATAGATTATAAATATAAATATAAATATTTGTAAATAATTGAAAATATTGCTAAAATAAAAATAAAAATATTTTTGTTTTAGTTCAGTGAAAAATACTTGTAAATTATACACTGGGTAAAAAAAGGGCCCATTTTCAACTGATCATAGCATGGCCATTTTAAGGTAAAAATAGACGCGCTTTTTTTAAATTAAGGGGAATTAAATGAACTTTAAATTACTGGCGAATAAATCTACGTAAAAATAAAATATAAATAAAATTTGAATGTTTTCAATAACAAAACATATTTTTTGTTTGAATAGTACTGTTAAGTTGCAAATACAAGAAATTATATAAAAACAATTCTAATTATGCTTAAAAATGATTTTTTTACCAAATTACGTTATATTGTGATGTAATTTTGCTTAATTTACATATATTTGTCAATCAGTGTCAAAACCCAACTTACGAAAATTTAAATTTGGCGCGCTATTACTTTAAACATTCTGACAGAAATATTGCACAAACGGATGTTTAAGCTTTAATATTTATTTCTGAATCGAAATTTATGGTTTCTGAAATAATTGTGTTGACTTATTTTAAATGAAAGCCGCGAAAACACGGATTAACGCCTTTTTTACGAAATTTTCCCTTGACTAAAAAACCCTTTCATATGTTTTTTCTATGTTTTTTTAACGAGAAGGAGGCAAATTTGGTCTTACGAAAAATTTTTTTTCTAACGGACATATGAAGAAAAGTTGTGTGCTGATCTTTCTGCCACTGCACTAAAACCATTGAAAGGGCTGCCAACGATTTCAGCGCGCTGCCAACGCTTACTCCCGAAAGCGCCTTAATATAATGACACAAAGTGTGCCGAGATTGCGATAACGCCGAACGAAAAGCATAGAGATAAAATTAATAATCGAGCCAGGAGCAGTTTATTAGGGGCCAGTTAATACGTTTATTGGCTGCGGTACACACACCTACTGCCTAATAGACATATATCACGCGTCCGCCGTATCCGACTTTATGAATATGTATTCGCGTGTAAGGGGTGTCTGCAAATTACGCTCATTTTCCGCGGAAAAAGTGCAGATACAATAAAATACGTGTAAATTTTGGGTAATCAGTTGGTAAATCAGTTGAGGAAAAACTAAATTGGTTGACAAGAAGTTTTTTTGGGTGAAACTAATTTGAAAATTTTCTGGGTTTTTGAAATTGGAATTTTTTTTAGTATTCTCAAAAATATTGAGTTTTTTGAGTTGAGGTAATTTTTTAGTTTTCTCAAAACTAATGAGTATTTTAAGTCTTAGTTATTTCTTAGTTTTCTCAAAATCATTGAGTATTTTGAGTTTTAGTAACTTTTGTATTTTCTCAGAAATATTGAGTATTTTGAATTTCAGTAACTTTTGTGTTTTCTCAAAAATATTGAGAATTTTGAGTTTTAGTAATTTTCGAGTTTTTTTCAAAATATTGAGTATTTGGACCTTTAGTGACTTTCGAGTTTTCTGAACAGTAGTGAAAATCTCAAATACAAAAATTTTGAGATTTGTCTTTTTCTTTTGAGTTTTAGTAACATATGATGAGTTTTTTTTCAAAAATATTGAGTATTTTGAGTATTAGTCACATTTGAGTTTTCTAAAAAATATTGAGTATTTGGACCTTTAGTGACTTTTCAGTTTTCACAAAAATATTGAGTATTTTGAGTTTTAATAACTTCTGAGATTTAGAATAAAAATTTATTAAAGAATTTTGGATTTTATAGGTATATTTAATTAAAAATTATGCTTTTTTATTGTAAATTTTATTTACATTTTACTACAACACTAATTAATCAGTATTTTAAATTAATGCACAGTATTTCACAAATTTGCCATTTTCGGAAACACGATACATTCTAATTTCCGCTCCTCTTTGAAAATGATTATTCCCACTCTGTTGGTTAAACAAGTAATTATATGAAACAATAACAATTACTAGCATAACGTTTAATTCGCTCTCTAGCAGCCTCAATATCTTAGCACTCGACATATTTATGGACAATGGCGAATATGAAAGGTACATTAATGTTGCTAATTGAGCTGACACCCTCCGTTAGATTAGATTTCGAAAGCAAGATTAATGACCATGTATCGGTAAAACAGCTGAGGGTTGATTCCATCAGCGCCATGCAAATGCCCGCAATGAGATGAATATACATTCAGTCCATTAATCCCAATCTATCTTACAATGTAAACATAACTATGAAATATTCATGCAAGACAAATTTTCGGTCAAGTTGGTCATATAGACGGATTCGATTATGTCCGTCGGAACGCGTGCACAGGATTCCGCTAAGTCTAAGCTGATTTTCTGCTTAATATGTGAACGAGCGAATTTCGCTTCAAAATCATAATTAATGTTAAGATTGATTTTCGCTTCAAAATAGTTTGCAATTAAAAATGAATTGATACTATACAGTAAAGGAAATTACATTTTTTTTGTAATTTTACGATTAAAGTTCAAGTTTTACATGATATCATTCATTTATTAATTTTACACTAAAAATGTGTACTATAAAAATGTCTTAATTTCAAACACCAAATCGTCTTAATTTAAGATTATAGTATCTTAATTTCAGACACCAAAACGTCTTAATTTAAGAAATCAGTGTCTTAATTTCAGACATCAAAACGTCTTAACTTAAGACATCAGTGTCTTAATTACAGTCACTAAACCGTCTTAATTTAAGACTACAGTGTCTTAATTTCAGACACCATACCGTCTTAATTGAAGACTTTAAACATTTTAATTTAAGACACTTTTGTAACACCATCTTTTACATTGTTTTATATATATATATACCTATAACAAACATGGTGAATTTCAAATTTGTTTAAACTATTTGTTAAGAATGATTCCACGCAGATCTTCGTGTCAGATCGCTATCGATTCAATTTTTCGCAAAATCTACCGATCGGTGCGATAACCACGTTCGAGAAGCGATATCGTTTTCGAATACAATTTTACGCAAAAAGTTGAGTAAACAGCACTTTGATATGTTAAAGCACGGCATTGTGGCTGTGAACGCGTTTCCTTTGACTTTATCGTTTTTTCCTCAGCCACTCGCCTCAATCGTAATTGCGTCATTTCGTGTAATTTATGGGAAAGTTGAAAAGTGTATTAAGTTTACTGTGCGATGCGGAAATGAAATCGTTAAGCCCGCGTAATGGATTGTGTGAATAAAAGTCGAAAAGTCATTATTTTTCTAAATCAGAGGAGTTCGAATCGCGAGAAGTTGTGCGAGTGAATTTTATAAGCATGGATTGTATTGTTATTAAGCTTTTGTGAAAATAAATGGTTTGCTTGCGCAAATTTTTCATTCAAGATTTCCATTAATTTTCTTTTTCATTTTACGTTTTCAGTCAAAATTTCACGTTTTGACTCAAAAATAATGGACAAATAGAAAACATCAAATTTCCATTTTCATTTTACGTTTTCAGTAAAAATTTCACATTTTGACTAAAAAATAGTAAACAAATAAAAAACCTCAAATTTTCATTTTCATATTATATTTCGAGTTAAACTACACGTCTTAACTCAAAAATAAAGAACAAATTGAAAACATAAAATTTTCATCTCCATCTTACAGTTCCAGATAGACTTCACGCCTTGACTCAAAAACAATAAATAAATAATTAAAAAACATCAAATTTTCATTTTTATATGATATTAGTAGTCAAATTTTCACGTCTTGATTAAAAAATAATGAACAAAATAACAAATCTAAAATTTTTGTTTTCATCTTACGTTTCCAGTTAAATTTCACGTCTAAACTCGCAAAAATAATGAACAAAATAAGAAACCAAAAATTTTGATTTTCTTCTTACATTTTCAGTTAAATTTCACGTTTTATTTACTCAAAAATAAAGATCAAAATAAAAAACCGTAAATTTGCATTTTGTTAATCATTATTTAGCTCTAGAAAAATTAATTTAGTAGCGTCTTACACTACTGATTAGCAAAAAACATTAATAACGGACAATTTGGCCAAAATACTTAAAATGTCTCCAAAAAGATTTTGAATATTGTATACAGTCTCAAAACACTATTTTCGACTCAAGATGGAAAATATATGGACTAAAAATATACATTTTTCTAATTATAATTTGAGTATAAATCGGACTTCTCATTTTCATTTCAGATTTTAAATTTTTAATCCAAAATATTAGCGATTCTTAAAATTTTTCTATTTGCAAAACTCTATTCTAAATAGTATTAAAATCTCAAATACAAGGAAATCTCTATTATGCTCTGAAAATTCGTGGTACAAAAGTGCCTTAATTTAGGACGTCATAGTGTCCTAATTTAAAAATTTGCTGTCTTAAATTAAAATATTTGGTGTCTGAAATTAAGACACTGATGTCTTAAATTAAGAAACTAATATAACTATTTTGAGTAATTTTTGAGTTTTCAGAAAATTTTGGGCATTTTGAGTAAATTTTGAGTATCCTCAAAAATATCGAGTATTTTGACCTTTAGTGACTTTTGAGTTTTCTGAAAAATATTGAGAATTTTGAGTTTTAGTACCTTACGAGTTTTAGAAAAAAAATTAATTAAAGAATTCTGGATTGTATAGATATGTTTGATAAAAAAACATATGCTTTTTATTTTTCGAAAATTTACATTTTATCACAACACTGAAAACTCGTGCTATAAAAGTGTCTCAATTTAGGACGTCATAGTTTTAAAATGAAACATTTGGTGTCTGAAATTAAGAGACTGACGTCTTAAATTCAGAAACTGATATTACTCCATTTTTAGAGTGTAATGCAAAACCATATGAAAACTCAGCTATCTCATCAAACACAATCCAGCCCTTGAAATATGGTCCTAATATGCAAATCACAGGACAATACGTCAATCAGCGCGCATGCGTTAATGAAATAAACAACGTAAATCAGAGTTAATACGCTTGGACAATGTAAAAGCTATCATTTCTAATTGTAGTATATTAACGCGGACAGTGTCCAATAATCGTGAGAGATGCGGCGCAATGAAACGCCGCGTGACGGACAAGCTATGGCATCATAATGTCGTGAGATTAGGTCACGTGTAGATACCGCGACTACCGATTTGCGGCGTTCACGTTACGCCGTGACATGGCAATAACGCGTAACAGCTATTCGGAGTCGATCAATGGACTGCTTTGTGCGCCCTTCAAAATTCAATTCCACTTGGATCAACTGCAACAAATCGTCCTGAGCATAAGACTATCAGCTTTGAGCATTAAACTTAGTCGAGTCAATAAAATATGCAAATCATCTCGGCCGATTTGTAAATTCAAATTTCGTAGTCATGGCGAAATACTCGTTTTGTCTTTATCCGTAATCTTGAGTTTTGTTTAATTTAGTCGGGAAATAATTTAGGTGTTGAATTAATTTTAGGTAATTAATTACTTAGTGGATTTTAGGTGCAGAATTTAATTAGTTGATAAACATTTGATTTAGTAATTATTGGCGAGAAATAATAAAATTTAATTAAAAAGTGGTTTTGAAAAAATAATTTTTGTTTTGATACACTGAAATAATTAGTATTGTTAGTTAGTATTGCTAATTTTGTTAGTTTCGGTATTTTTGTTTGTTTCGTTAGTTTTGTTAGTTTTATTAGTTTCGGTATTTTTGTTAGTTTCGTTAATTTTGTTAGTTTTGTCAGGTTTGTTAATTTTGTTAATTTTATTAGTTTTGTCAGTTTTGTTACTTTCTTTAGTTTCGTTAGTTTTGTTAGTTTCATGAGTTTTGTCATTTTTGTTAATTTTGTTGAAAATAATTCCTAAAAATACCTATTCTGATTTTCTGATCTTTACTCCTAAATTTCACAAAATCATCTTTAATTTTGTTAGTTTTGTTAAAAATAATTCCTAAAATACCTATTATGATCTTTACTCCTAAATTTGACAAATAATCTTCACTTTTGTTAGTTTTCTTAGTTTTGCTGGTTTTGTTAGTTTCGTTAGTTTCGTGAATTTTGTTGAAAATAATTACGAAAAATACTTTTTCTGATCTTCACTCGCAAATTTGACAAATCATCTTTAGTTAGCCATTTGGTGCCTAATCTCTTTTTTATCGATCGCGGCACCACAACAGGTGACCATTTTTCATTTCGGATTAGCGCTTACATCGCAAAGCTCTTTTCATTCAAGCCAAAGCGAGATCCGAAATTAATTATCGCGGCAATCGTCCCAATTCCGAGGTGAAAAACGAGCTTATCGGCCGGAGGATCTGAAATTAGAATACAGCGAAACGTCATTCGCCGGCTGATAAAATGCAAAGGAGCAGCGTTCATAAATATGTGCATAAGATTGAAAAAAGTGAGCTTTTTTCCGCGACTTGTGCGATTCGAATCGAGATATTGCGGCGAAAATCCTTTGCCCGCTTATCGCCGGCAAATGACCTGGAATACGCATCACCGCCGAGCGAATAAATTATGTAATTTATAATGCATATCAAGCCGCAAGGAATATGGAAATTAGAAACGAAATTGTAGCGCGTATGCGGCCCACTTGTAATATATATTTGATTATGTCGGCCACGGTTCGTGATTTGTTGTTATTTGTCCTGATTTGTGTCTTTCGATTTTTAACAAAGATAAACCGATTACGCCAAGCCCTTTTTTTAAACTGCTATTCATCTTGGAATCTGAAACTAAAATAGCGGTGTTTAGTCAGCGGAAAAAAAATGTGAGACAATTTTACGCTAAATTGCGAAATTTTCATTTTTTATTCAAACATCAAAATTTAGGTTATACATTTTTGTTATTATGAAACAATTTAATTTATAGTTTAGGACTTTTTTCAATTAAATAAATTAAACTAAACATTTCATCTGCTTTATTCTAATGATGAACTTTGAAATTTGTCTATGTTAAATAAGTACATCAAAATATAACAATTAAAATATGCATCAAAACTAAAAAACGAAACGAAAATCTTTGTTATCAAAATTACATAATACATTAAATTGATACAAACATCATATAGCTATAACATCATATTATGCAGCAAAGTTTATAATTTCGAAGAAATGGTTCTAAGGCGCAAAGCAATTGCAGTCCCAAAGCGATGATATCTAATCGCGACGAGATCATTCATTATATGTAGCATCTAACATCGTTATACAAATTACTGCTGAGGAACATAAATCCTTGCATGTCTCGATTAGAGAACGGGGTTAACAGCGTATGTGATCATTGACGATCATAATCGTGCAAAGATTATTTGCGGGTCACTTATACAGTCTATCGGTCGTAAATGTATAACAACAATCGTGTCCGAATGTTTTATGCGCCGTATCAATTAGAAGTCGTTTACTGTTCAAAGAAGGATAGGATTTTTTCGCAATATGTGGTAATTTAGGAAAATAAGGTTGTAAACTGTAAAAGAAAAATATTTGTAGAAATATATGTGATATGTTAAAGATAAAGATATATTTATGACGTATATAACGTTTAGGAATAATTTGGCGCGCTTTTCTGCGCAGAAAACTACTGCGCATTCTCGTGAGTGCGCAGAGAGCTACTGCGCATTGAAGGGAGTGCGCGGAGAGCTACTGCGCAAGTGCTAACATAAAATACTTCAAAATTGGCGGGAAAACGTAAATTTTTATTTTAAACAGATTGTTTTTCGTGAAAGGGAATCTAAATTTTCAAAATTAAACGTATTAACTTCATATCGATCGAAAATTCTTCACCTTTTTCAAATGAGTACTTACGTTCAAGAAAATGCTATATAAATGTAACTCATAAATTCACTAAAATCCGTATCAAAACTTCATTATTAATATGAAATCAGCCACAAAGCTTAAACATCAAAATAGCAAAACAACAGCAATAATTCACCAGCTTTCGGCGCAAATACAGCCCGATTCGTCATAAACTGCAGCTAATATAACTTTAATCTCCCCACACGCCCAGCAAATGACCAAAATCCAAAATGGCCCGAGTAATAAGGCCGCCCTCTCTTATCGCTTAATACACTAATCCCCGCATTTGTATCAATAATTTCACGCATTTAATCGAAACTCGGCAAATACGCCCTGAAATCCCATAAATCGACGAGTCGTCAAAAATGATCAGCGTTATTCAATTAATAGGCGCGAACCCTCCGCTTAAATAATAAATCCGACTATTTGCGGTGTAAAGTTCAATTAAAATGCATCGGGATCGTTCGACAAATAGCACCGATCAAATGAAGCCTAATTTATGGAAAATGACAATTTGTCGAGCAGACTAATTTATCGATTTACTGAATTATAACGTATCGGCGTGATGTACAACATCTGGCTGACAAAGTATGCTCGAGTTTGTCTAACGTCACGAATACACTTGCTTAAACAATGTCGTGTGATTAAAGGACCCCGCGCTTTTATCAAGGACCAAATAATAGCTCAGGCCATGCAAATGCTGTGTTTTGCTAATGAATATATTACGATTAATTAATGTCGATTTATGCTGTTTCTTGTTTTAACTTGAAGTACCATAATGATGCTGGTACTTTATGTTGAAAGTTGCTTATTTATTTGAGAGAAGTGCTTTGTAGAGAAAATAAACTGCATGCTTGACAAGGTCGAGTCGAAAATTAGTGTTTAGTGAAGAAAGTTTACTGAATCAGGTTCATTAATCTAGAATTTAAATGCAATTTTATTGATCATTAAGAGAAATTTATAATTTCATCAAATATTTTATGCTTTAAACTTATTTTATGATTTATGATTATTATATGTTGATTTGCAGATAGTTACCATTTTTTCAGAATAATAATTTAATCAAATATTTTATCATCCATTATTAACGAATTACTTGCAATCATCATATCTTCACAAAGATTTATCTTGACTATAACTAAAACCGTTGACTTATTTCTGAAAATAATAATCCAATAAATTCCAATACTCCAAATCTTCAAATCAATACTTCCTCCAACAGAATGTTTGTCCTCGAAAAAGTGAGCCACAACAACAAATCAGACCTTCCATTCGTTCCATTTCATAAACTGTCATTCATCGAATCGATAGCCAATAAATAATACACCGACAATATCGAGCTCACATTTCCGTGTTTCAGGTCTTCCTGAGCAGAACTCAGCGCGTGGTGCAATATCTTGGAATTCCATACGCGCAAGCCCCAGTGGGTCAGTTGAGATTCGCACCACCTTCGACGAATCCCCTGCCGAATTGGAGTGGAGTGAGAAATGCCACTCAGTTTGGTCCTTCCTGTCAGCAGGTTTCCGGGAGACTGAAACTTCATGAAAAGCTGTATCTCAGACTGCTGCCACCGGATCAACCAGATCCTGGAACCAGCGAAGACTGTTTGCTCCTTAATGTTTTTGTACCGGATGGTTAGTTGAAAAAACATCGTAAACAATTTTTCCAAATGGATGCTGATAGATGATAAAAAAATTTGTAAGGAAAGGTGATTGAGAAATTATCGAAGACATGTGTAAAAGTTAGATGGTAATCATAGTAATAAAGATCAATAAACTATTACTGTAAGTCGGTTAGATAACTTCTACTAAGTGTTAAGTTCATTGAAATCAATTACTTGTTAAACTAAGACTATATCCCTATCAGCACATAATATTATTTAATATTCTGAGAATATTAAATAATATTATATAATATTATTTAATATTCTCAGAATATTAAATAATATTATGTGCTGATAGGGATATCTGTGGCTTAAAGGAAAAACCAGGTAAGTGTATAGGGATTACATATACACTTACCTGGTTTTTCCTATAAGCCACAGATATATAGTTGAATCAATCAGCTATTCAATTTGTTAATTGATACTAACTGAAAGCTATTACTTAATATTAATTGTTTCAATACAAAAACAAGTATCTACTAAGATATTTATTTTTGCATCTAACGTATCTAAGTGTCATAACAAAAGTGTCTTGGTTTTTTGAGTGTTAAAACTTACAATTAATCTTCGACTAAAATTAATTACATTACATTAGATAAATTTATAAAATTAGCTGGTCCTTATCCTAAAGCTTATCTAAAACTCTAATTTCCTCTAAACCCTGTCATATTCTCACTTTCATCAAACTCCATTCAATTTTCCCGACTTATAATTCCACTTTCCTAAAGCTCAAATTCGAACACCAAGCTGAGAGACAATAACCGACTCCGCTAAACGAATCGTTGCGAGATGAAAGAACCGCGCTGGTCGATACCAAGCAGCGAACGCTAATGGCGAACCGCGCACGCGATATTTCAAGTCGTAAGAGGAAAGATGCCGAGATAGGAGACAACGGTCACGAAAGCGCCGACTGGCTTTTTCCTCTCGCTTTTCTGTGCTTCTGGGTCGACGCATGTCAGGTCAATTAAGAGCGCGGATAAATAAGCGCGAATGAATTATGCGAGGAAAAAGTGCACTAAGGCTCCGCTAATGGGATCGTTAAGTTCAGTTGATCAATTGATAAAGAGGATTGTTTTGGTAACGGGGTCAAGGTTGGCGAACGAGCTGCGAAGGTGAAAAAGCGCAGAGGTCCGGCTGAACTTGGCGTGTAAGAATACCAATCAGTTTTACAAATTGACTGGAGATATCTAGGTGGAAATTACAGAGAAGGTTGTTCTACTATTATTTTAGGCGGTTAATCAGCATCCATTGTGCATATTCCTTGAACGGACGATGATTCCATTTTTATCGTTTTAGGCATCAGGATTATGTTAACGATGTTTAAATAGAGATGTGTAGATTAGCTTGTTCCTTTTTAAGATAGATTGATGAAAGATACTTTCTTTTATAGGGAATAAACCTCCTGAAGGATGGCCAGTTTTGGTATGGTTCCATGGAGGGGATTTCAACACTGGTAGTCCAGCTATTTGGGATGCTTCCATTTTCGTGGCCAGACAAAGAGTAAGTGACATTGACCTTACCTTCTAAATAAGTAGCTTTGAATCGTAATACCATATTATCCTACTTGCAGATATTGGTGGTCACTGTTGCCTATAGGTTGAACATCCTTGGCTTTTTCACCACTAATGATATGGAAGCCACAGGTATGCAATAAATTTCTCTATCATCCTTCCTTTGTCCTGACTTTGAAATTTGATTAATCGAACTCGTCCTTTAGGTAACTATGGAATCATGGATCAAATAGCAGCTTTGGACTGGATAAAAAAATACATCAGTCTCTTTGACGGTTCTCCATCCAATGTCGCGTCGTTCAGTCCGATCCAGAAAATGTAAAAGCATCCCCATGTGAGGCATATTCCAAGCCACGCCCTGATGTGTCCGGACGTGACGAACGCTCGGCTTTCGCCGGAACCATTTCCGCCTTGGTGGGGCGTTGGTCCAGCCGCTTGCGCCGCCGGCCCAAACGCGCTGCTCATGCGCGTCCACCCCTAAATCTCGATCTCCGTGCCGAACTCCCCCACCTGGCCGGTCGGCACCACGAAGACGGCCGCCGACCGCCCGGC
>JABFPQ010000407.1:0-11996 GCA_022817265.1 Masnerella sp. ZL-2020
TCTACTCAATTTTTCCTACTACTAATTTTTGTCTACCTATTTATTTTTCTACCAATTCAAAAATTCTACTATCTTTTTTCCCTACTAAAATTATGACATTAGTCAACAACTTCATATCATATAACAAAGTTTGACAATTTGACAGTTTGTTTCGACATCTTTAGTTTTACCAAATTTACAGTTTTTTTTTGTAAATTAATATGGCTGAACTTATCAAAACTCATAAATCGCATGTTCTGCATATACAAGGATTTTTGTATGCTAAAAATAATGAAAAAAATGGACGTACAAACTGGAAGTGTCGTGATGGCTGCGGAGCGCGTGCGGTAACTCGTTCTCAACTTACTCACGGACAAACCGTTGAAGTAATACGGGGTCCGGAAGAATCACCACACAACGGACACGCTCCGGATTTAGAATCGGTCGAAGCGTTAAAAATTAGATACGATTTGAAAAGAAAAGCCGAAGAACACCCGGAAGCTCCGCCCGCGCAAATAGTTCGGAACGCACTCCATAGAGTGTCCTCTGATGTTATGGCGCACATGATGGCGTTACTGATGCGTGCGACACCTATGGCATCCATCGAATTGTGCCGGTTAGAGTGTTGACTGATTTTGAGATCGGAATCATCAACGCTGTCAAAAACAAGATACAAGCCTGAATTGTGGAATGTGTACGATGCCACGTTGCAAAATTTATCGCGGTCAAATAATGCATCGGAAGGGTGGCATACCAGATTCCAAATTTTAGTCGGCAAAAATCATCCTGGTTTGTACGCTTTCCTATCTGAATTACAGAAAGAGCAGGCAGATACAGAAAGTATGCTGAGGGAGATAGATTTAGGAAGACGAATCAGAAAAGGAAGAACACGTGCTCGACAACAGTTAGAAAATCAAATCAGCAACGCTGTCCTTAATTATGAAGATCGGAAACAAGACATTTTAACATATCTGAAAGATGTGGGACATATGATCCAATTATAAAAAAAATAAAGTACAAAATTATAAATCTATAAATAGTAGAAATAATAAAACGGTAGAAAAATAAATAGTAGAAAAAACGGCGTAGAAAAAATTGAGTAGAAAAAATGGAGTAGAAAAATAGTCGTATAATCTGTAAAATGTTATCATTTGCATATACACAATGTAACACGAAAAACAAAAGTGACTAAAAAGGGTGAAAATTAAGAAAATTCCTTTGAAGATGTTCGTTTGGATAAAATTATTCTAAAAACATAAAGCTACGTAATTCACTAAATATTCGCCTCGCCGCAATAGCATTTACTCTTTATAATCTGCGTTATTTTCTAGACAGTTGTATTCCCCGAATATCTTTTAATCTCCGGCGAAAATCTTCAACTTCAAACTCTAGCTACTTTGAAGTCTTTATCCTGCAGTCCTGGCAACATTTCTCTCCCAGTAATATCCTATTTTATCCACCGGCCACTTTATTCCGAGGTGTACAGAAATTCCGCGGCTCTTTGAAATTTGTAAGTAAGCTTTATCGGCTTTCGAGATTATATAAAAAATGACGGTCTTTATTGTATATAGTCAGTATTTTACCCATAATAATATACACTTTTTTTTTACTAATTATTCGGTCGCATTTGTTTATAATATATTTTTGTAAATATGACTATGAATTTACCAAAACAATACGTATCGATATTGTTTTTCGGGTGAGTTGTATTAATAGAAAAATAAATAAAATGAAGGTCTGGAAAATTATGACGTTATTTTTTCGGCACTTACCTACTGGAACACTATAATAATAAAATCCTTACATTTTTAATAAAAAAGTCGTAAAAAATAGTCCGGACCTCTAAAGGTTAACACGTTATGGTTTCATTAAATGTGTCGGATTTTGAATTAATGTTCCCAAGAGAGACATATTTTCTGTCTTGTTGAGAATTAGATACTTTCAAAATATCTCACGTTTGAAGACGGGATATTGGGGACAGCTTTTGTGTCTCTTGTGAAGATATATTTAACCATAAATTAAGGTAGTGTGTAATATTGTTTGGAGTATCCATGATTTATGGTGACATTTTCGGTAATTTTTAGCAAAATGTTAATGATGTCACTAAAATGGTCATGAATCGTGTACCAAAATTCGAAAGCACACTTATTATGCAACAAAATGTAATTTTTTAGTAACTTTTTAGTGAACGTGATTCTTGAACTTTTTTATGCATTCATGTCTTCACTTTTTCTTCATTAATACTTTTTATGTGAAACATACCAAAGATTTTCTTACGTTTATTAAATTTGTCGTAAAACTTTTCCCCATCATATATCGTAATAAGATTTGCAAAAAATTTCGTTAAACCCTATACATTATTCGCAAGGTTTACTATATACAGGTATATATATCCAGTTTCAGAGACATTGCATATGTGTTAATTGAATCTCTCAGAGTACGATTGTTAAATTGCCACATTGTATTCCATATATTCGATTAAACGAAACAATGAAAAATATATATAAAATAGCAGTGACTACTACATCTAAAGATCCAGACTGCAATCTTGGATTTTATCTGCACGTAACTCCGTTGATCTGGCATTATGAATATGAAGGGTAAACACGCATCGAGCAGAAGCAGACAATAATCAGCAACTAAAGTGTAAAAAAGTGCGGAAGGAGACGGAGATAAAGAAGAAAATATTCGAGTAATACCCGGGCGCGTTTAGATCGATGCTGGGTGGTCGGAGGGGTACGCGGGACGAGCGGGGCGCGAAGAGCGGCGAGACCCTCGATTGCGATGGGGTGTAATAACGAAAGTGAGGGGCGCGCAAAACGAATATTCCCAGCGAGGGTTGCAACCCGAGCAGAAATAAGGGTCCGGGCGTCGTCGTCTCCGAGCAGAGACCTGGTCAATGAGGCCCACCCTTAGACACCGCCATTCCTGTTTTCCCCAGCCTTATGGCATGTGATAGGAAAAATATACTGTGATATATCCCAACGTGCCTTTTTCTCACTCGTAAATATGCCCGGCTGGATGTGTTTCTGTTGGACAAAAAGAATTTTCGATGTGAGAAAGTTGTAGAAATCTACAACTCTAATAGAATTACAAATGTCTTATGCAGAGACTGTTATTTAAGAGACATATGTAAAGTGCTACTCCATCGTGTTTTCAATGTTTTTTACTTTCATAATAGAGATAGTTATTTAGCGATAATATGGGATGAAAATTAGAAAATTAATTTTTTTGGAAAACTTTATTCGTAATATTGGATTGAAAAAGTCTATTTTGCAATTAATTTTTGATAATATAATGGCATAACGTTTAAAATAAAAAATGATAATTTTCCATATTTCATAATGAAACTTTTTTCACTCTGAAAACTGGAACGACAAAAGTGTCTTAATTTCAGACATAGAACGTCTTAATTTAAGATATTTTGTAGTACCAGTTTTTAGAGTACTTTAAATGTGAAGAATAAAAAACTAATGGTGTCACAATTTTTCCCACGACTAGAACAACGTTATCAGTTCTACTTGAAGCAGAAACCACTTTGCAGTTTAAAAATGGAAAAAGATTAAGATGATTAGAGAAGGGCATAAATAATGCAGCGCGTGATGGATGTCGGTTCGATTTAAATAGCGCTCGATGGGTCTCGTATGTGGATTGGAAGAATATGAAGTGATCAATTTTCGAGCGAGTTGTGGCGCTGACGTTAATATGGGATTAGTTCGGTGTCAGCTCGAGAGGATTCGTATGGTTGTTAGTGGATTTGAGCGCGGAATGTGGATCGATTCATGAGAAGCTCCTGATATTATTAGATTCTTTGTTACGTCGATAACTTTTGAGTTGGCGTGATTATTCTGTTGACACGTGTGTCCAAATGTACTCTTTTAATCCCCGACAAATGCGATCCATCTGTCAAACTCGCAATTGATTCATTCGTTTATAATTGGCTTTCGATCAAATAATTATTTTGTATCAAAAAATAATAAACCAATTAAGAAAAAAAGATTAACAATGAACATGATTTAGCAGCGAATTTGTTTCCCGTCGAAAGTAGCGTCGACGTTTGGTGTATAATAAAGTTAGAGTTTAATGTTGTTGGCGAATTCACAAAGTTAAACGACGAAATGAATCTGTCGAAACTAAAATAAATAGTTCTGGAAGTGAGCTGATCGAAGTTTTTCCTGTCGCTTCTGCTCGTTTAGTCACGATTAAAGTGAAATGTTAGCTCAGAGTTAAATATACGCGATATTGTGAATTGCGAGAAAATATATAGTTACGAATCTTATTTGCTATATTTACCATTAAAACGTTCGTATACACACGACTATTTATTTTATCTATACAATATAAATTCGTTCAAATATATATATCTGTTGGTTTTGATTAGCTTGTTAAAATCTGCGATTTGTACAATTTGTAAAGAATTAAGAAAATCTGGCGTGATTAATTTTTTTGACAATGATAAATGGGTTGAAATAAATAATGAACTTTTTTACTTTTTCATTAACTTTGTATTTTTTCCTAAAGTTGTTTTTAAGTACAAGATCTGTAAAATAAGAAAATATGTAATAATGTAAGTTTATGTTACGGTTATGGTTATGGAAATGGGGTTTTTACACAGGATCCTTTGCGCCAATCCTTCAGCTCTTATAGGGTAGGCAGATTTGTTTGTGAAATGTACTGAATACATAATAGACTACGTAATTTGAATACTCTTTGTGAAGAATATTGATGCAATTTGCTAAAGCTACATTTTATTGTAATTTTATTTGGCATTATGATTCTTAATAAACGGATAATTATCATAAATTATGTTTTAACATTTCTAAAAAACAATCAAATGAACAATGAAAAAACTGGAACAATTGTATGTTAATCGTATTGTCACTTTCACAACACGAGAAATCAGTACATTTTTAGGGTTTGTTTTACATCTAATTAAAATGAGTTTTTTTTATTTCTTACACTGCGAAAAACATTTTCTCGAAAATTTCTTTCAGTGTTTTTCTTTAACACTTTTTAATTTGAAAACTAAGATACTTTTAATGTTTTTTAATTCATTTTTTAATAAAAATTATTCGGAAATAAATTACAATTTTTCATTAAACATTTGTTTACGTATAAATTTCTGAAAATTTGGTTTTAGTATATTGAATAACGTAAAAAATGTTGGGCATTGTTCGGTGAGAAGCGGACCGACTTTCCTTAAGCGGATGACGAGCGCCGAACAAAGTCGATACACTTTCTGCGGTGTCGCTTGGTGGCTGCGCGCGGTTTGACCTCGTCGCGACTCTCGTAACGCCGTTTCGATGCTCGTTAGGTGTGCAAAGAGAAAGTCGCGCTTGCGGAATGGAAAAAGGGATGGGATTCTTGCGCAGCTCGTCAATATGTTTATCATTTCGCGCGTGGGAACGCGCAGCGTTTCGCAACTGATGCGCCGGCCGCGTTTTTTCACTAATAAAAAGTCTTTACGCTTACTAATTCGATAAAAATTTGATACCGGATGTTTCATGGAAATAATTAATATAAAATTTCTTGGTATTGAGATTTTTTTAAACCATAAATAATCGTACATTGAAATTGTAATTTTAGAGAAATATTGCTGAAAAAACATCGATTGGGTTTTTTTTAATTTATATTAAATTCTCTTTTTTATATAAAATAGGATTTCTTGTTTAATTAGTTTAGAGCAAATTTGTAGGTTAACATGTAATTTTATTAATTTCATACGAAAACGATATTCCTAATCCTTATTAATTAAAACAAAATAAATTGAAAAAAATCTTTGTTAAATATTCGTATATTTCGGTTTGCATAAATAATTTAATGTTGGATAAAAAATTCTTTATTGAAACTATGATTTTTCAAGTTAGAACCTCTTTAAACTTCAATTAAACGCAAAAGATTACGGTATTCAACGCGAAATAGGAATTTGTTTTTCGATTGCAAACAGCGCTTTTCTTACAAAAGGGCAGTATAGGTTGCTAAAGATTTCGTAGCAATAGGAATTAATTGAAGTGGAAAACTCGAGCATCGCGGAAAGGCGTTACGAACGAGCTATCCCAACAACTTCTGTATACGATTTGGAGATTGTTCGCGTTCTTACGGGGATTAGTCGGCGGATCGAGATTCGCTATAGTCCGCGCGCAAGGCGGGGCTACGGACGGCCACGCTGCGTTTTACATTAAAATGAGAAAAAAGCTCTACGAACGTCGGAAAGAAACAAGAATATTCAATTTCGATGATCCTTCTACGTATTTATGCAAAATATTCAACGTCTACTCCAATCTTTATTTTGATTTCGTAATAGACCTTTTAAATCAATCAGACAATTGCTGTAGCAGGTTTTTCTGATTAATTAGATAAATTAATTAAAACCTTTTGATTGATTCACCTAATTTGGATCAATTTGAAGTTGGAATTAAATTTTAATTTCTTCGTTACATTTGAAGTTATTTATATTCTAGTATAGTATCCCTAATTTAAACTAGATACAAAATATCACATTTTTCTCAAGTTCATTGAAGAATGTCTTATATCAAATTTTGAAAGAAATATATTTCGAATTGAAATTTTAATAAAGAACATAAAATTCAAAATTCAGACAAAAACATCTGTCTTTCCAAATTCGGAGGAAAAAAATCACGTTCTAAAATTCGGAAAGTGATGTTTTACATCAAAATTTTGAAAAAATATATATTTCACCAGAATTTCGTGACAAAACAGTTATTAAATAATAATAATTTTCGGAAATAGATATTGTACGTCATTTCTGCCAAGTTTTAGTTTACAACAAATCAATTATCCTGCAGAATATTCATTGGATTTTGTAAAAGAAAAATGTTTTTTCTCTTGACTGTCTTGTAATGGTAATTTGTCTATTAAATCTAAGTGACTCGTCCACGTCATATTAATCACCGATTTTGAGCTACAAGAACTTCAACCGTTGAGCTATACGCGATAAAACTGCTGTTAAGTACTTTTTGTTTAGGAAAATGGGAAAATGCTTTGTGTGTTTTTCTCGTAAACCTAGTTTGCTTTCAAAATCAATGATGCATCGCAATATCAGCAGAATTTGGACAAAATCGGTTTGCAAGGTTCTTGATAATTTTGCACAAATTGCATGATTTTTTAGTATAATAACTTATGCCATAAATTATAGCGAATAAGAAAAGAGGTTGAAATGCAGGACGAGTATAAACGAGATGTGGGTTATAATACATTCAGTTAATATGATTGTTGTCATTGTGTGGAAATAAATTTGATTTTCACAGGATGATATTGTTTACTATGATTGTTACAAGTGTAAAGTTTGTTTTTGAATTATATTTTTTTCAATTACATACTCATGGTTTAACTAAATATGACGAACTAAATGTTTTTAATTTAAACAAAGTCAATTTCTGTCATTCAATTTATTATAATCATTTCTGTGCTCGCAATGGGCCTTAGTAGGTTAATATATATAGTAATACGGTTACGACTAAAAAAATCTGCCAACGTCAGTTATTACTGAATTACTAAAAAAACAAAAAGAGAAAAATGCAACTTAATTAACTAAAACGTTAATTGACAATGAATGAATTATCCGTGACGATAAAAGAGTTCGTTAATTAACTTTTGATGAAGGCAGTTTGCATTACGTACAACCACTTTAAAAAATGCATATATTCAACCTGAATTATAAATGTTATACTTTTTATTTAATCCAACCAAAATTTCAAGTAGTTCTGAGTCTTTCTTTGCAAAATAACTCGGTCTAATTGAATACCATTCGAATGAATATTACTCATCGAATGAAATCGACTGCTCCAAATGAAACAGCCCCAGTTCAAAAACATTTTTTCTAAAAAGTCAAAATCAGCGATACAAAATTTAACTATGTCAGCCCATCGAACTATTCATTTGTCTAGTTTATTTGTATAGTTTAAATAAATATTGCATTCAATATATCGACACATCTAACGAAAAAGATCCCATCTCAGAAAACCGTTGTAAAAGATCTCATCTCAAAAAACCGTTGTAAAAGATCCCATCTCAAAACTTCCTTGTAAAAGATCATATCTTGTAAATCCACGAAGAACATCTCATCTCAAAACTTCCTTGTAAAAGATCACATCTTTATAAATCCACGAAGAACATCTCATCTCAAATCTTCCTTGTAAAAGATCCTATCTCAATTCTTCGTTGTAAAAGATCCTATCTCGAAAAATATCGAAAAACATCTTATCTCAAAAAATATCGAAAAACATCCTATCTCGAAAAATATCGAAAAACATCTTATCTCAAATGTTTTTTTGGATTTTTGAATTATAATTGAAATCTGAAGAAGCCCAGGCACATATTTAAATACTGCATTACTATAAAGTATAAAAATTCAATATGTGCTATGTAATTATTTTCAAATGTTAACCTTTTCCTTCCCAACGTTGCTTTAAAGCACATAATTAAAAATTTTGATTTTCATTAAAATCTTGTATAATAACAATGAAATAACGATTTTGGCTGTAAATTCGGAACTATTACAAACTGTTTTAAGTTGAGAATCAAATTTGATATGAAAAAAATGATTGTTTTCAATATATTTACAAAAATTATGAAAAAAAAAATTTTTGTTTAAATATAATTTTTTTATTTTTTTGACGGACTATTTCTTGAAAAACATGGAAAAAATGATTTTTCTTTGAAAAAATCCGGACGAAAGGTAAAACGTGTACATTTCTGATTTTAATTTTATCAAAATACCTAAAAATAATAAAATAATGTTTGAATTCGTTTTAAAAAATATGTAAAAAATTAATACAGTTTTGACAATTTTTGAAATTTTTGAAATTTTTCATTTTATTTAATTTTTTAATTGTTTTTAACTGTTAAACAATTTTTAAATTTTAAAAGATTTGACAAATTAAAAATATTATAGGGGAGACCGGGGCAATTCTGGCCACTTTTTTTCAATCACAATTATCATATTAAAATCGTAGAAATATCACGACTTATGTATTTGAGTAATTTTGATAATAGAATATTCTATAGGAGTTTTCAATTAACATATTCACAGTTATTATGGCACATTCACATGACGAATTACTTAAACCAGCTTAAACGGTAAGGCGGGGTACCGGAATTGCCCCATGGCCGAAATTGCCCCGGTCTCCCCTATATTATATGTGAAAATTAAAAAAATTCAGGAATTCAAAAATCCGAAAAACATTTGAGATAGGATGTTTTTCGATATTTTTCGAGATAGGATGTTTTTCGATATTTTTTGAGATAGGATGTTTTTCGATATTTTTTGAGATAGGATGTTTTTCGATATTTTTTGAGATGTGATCTTTTACAACGAAGAATTGAGATAGGATCTTTTACAAGGAAGATTTGAGATGAGATGTTCTTCGTGGATTTATAAAGATGTGATCTTTTACAAGGAAGATTTGAGATGAGATGTTCTTCGTGGATTTATAAAGATGTGATCTTTTACAAGGAAGTTTTGGGATGAGACCTTTTACAACGGTTTTCTGAGATGGGTTCTTTTTCGTTAGATGTGTCGAAATGATCTATGAGAAATAAACTTCATACAAAATAATCCATAAATACTATAATCGATGAAACGAATCTATTATACACTCTACAAACAAGTGTCTTATTTTTAGACATTTAAAAAAAAACATGAAATATTTCTTATAATAATTCACTGTAAAAATTGCCGTTTTATTTTGTCTCAATTTTAAAACACTAAATACCGTTTCACATGTTAAAGAGATAAGTTAAAATTTTTAAACGCCTATAAACGTTTTAAAAATGGGACAAAACGTTTTACTTGAAAACACTAGTTTTTGCAGTGTAAGACACTATTTATTTCATTTGATCCGAAAGTGTTTAAAAATAAGACACTTGTTTTAGTGTATATCATCAATCAAACTTTGGAATGAAAAAATGTACCTACTATAAATTGATGTGAACAAGAAATTATGAATGAGACAACTTTATACGAATTCATCAATGAAATAAAATAGTGAAAACTTATTGTTTACAAAAAATTCCATTCATTTAAAACTGAATGAATTATTTCTCAACAGTTTCTTATCAAGTCTTATCAGTCAATTACATTAATTAACAAAAAGAACTTTAGAATAATTTATAATAAATAATCGATTTATGAAAAGTTATATTCCTACGAAAAAAAATTATTAATGAATGAATAACGTTTTTAATTAAATAAAACGATTAATTTAAATTATGATTCAGTAATGTCAACAGTTTAAAACACTAATGAAATATAGTTTTTATTTGTATCGTGAGAAATTAATATTCAATTTGCCTAAGCTTATCTTTGCGGAATGTTGATTGAACTTCCCACTTCGTTTTAAGGGAAAGGTGTCAGAAAACGAGATGTAATTTTATTTTTTTCGTACGATGAGAAATGTTATATTCTTAAATCGAGTCATTAGCATTTCCAAAGTAAGAGTTAAGAAAAGTTGAACACGAAATCTCGTGAATATGAAATTTGCTGGAATAATGGGAAAATGTGTTTTAAATGCAGAAAGAAAGGACAAGTTTTTTTTCATGAATGGCGTTTACCAAATATGATGATTGTTTAAAAAAAATTTGGTCCATTACACATCTTTTCATTTTATAATAAAAATAATTATTATATATTATATTTCAATTTTAATTTAAGCTAAATTGGATCTGTGCAAAAAATTTTACATTCATTTAAGGAAGTTTTTCTTATGAACGTGAAATAATGAGAAATAAATAATAAATAAATGTAATTTTTCGACTTTTGATTATTATTTTCAATTTTGCGAAATGTAAAAATCATTTAGAGCGTAGAATCGAAAATATATGAAATGTGGGAAAATTGTAGATTTCAAAGACATTTTCATTATTTTGAAAGCTATTTGTATTTCTAGTGTAAAATATCAAGAATTAATCTCAAACTATAGAAAAAAATCTATTTCAAAAAATGTGCTTTTAGCGATACTTGAAGAACACCCTTAAAATGTCTCAGTTTCATTTTCTGAACATTTTTCAAGTGGGGTTCAAAAAAGCAGAAATAAATTCAAAGTGCGTTTCCGTCGCAGGTTAATAAATTACGTGCATAATTACCCATAAGTTCATATATTTCCGTACAAATTGGGTCAATTTTGGAGTTCGCGAAAATTTTTGGAAAATATCCAAAAAAATTTACTTAGGCAGCAATAAATCTGTGTATATTGTTAACAGCTTTAGTACACCTAAACGTTCATCATTTAAATACTAAAGTTCAAGTTATATATCAGATGTCACATTTTTGTAAAAATAAAAGCCTTTGGCATTCTAAACTACTATCTTTGAAATCTAAAAAGAGAAATAAAATTTTCTCTGGAAAGCAAAAAAAGTTTAAAAACTGACCTTTAAAAATTAAACATTATGTATTCCGCTCTTATTTCAGCAATTTATTTATTCATCCATCCCTTACAAAACTCAACACAAATGAAAGATTCCGTATAATAGCAGAATGTTAAGATTATTCTGGGAATATTAAATCATTATATTATTAGCTCTACGCAAATATATTACTTTCATAATATTAATTTGCAGTTATTATATCCCAAGATAGTTATATATCAGTTATATATATCAAGATAATAAATTTATAGTTTGAATTTTTGTAACACTGAAAAATATTATAATACAAAGGTTAGAATGATGTACCAATTTTTCATATCGAATTTTCTGTATTTCCATTTTTTTGTTTAAGGTCATCATGATTCGTTGTCCAGATTAATATATAAAATTATCTTATAATATTATCTTGAATATAATATTTATTCGTTTTCATACATAAATCTAGTATGATAGGCTGTTAAGCATGCAAGTAGTAATTTCAGGATTTTGGAATTAACCGAGAATTTCCTACATGAGGTGAATTTATACGAGGTTTAAAAAGAAACGCATCTTCAACAAGTGGTCTTTATGCTTCAGATGGAATTTGATGGCCATAGAGGAACATACGGTTGAAACAAATGTTACCATTATAT
>JABFPQ010000408.1:0-11996 GCA_022817265.1 Masnerella sp. ZL-2020
GCCCCCGGTCGTTTTTTCCCGACCGCCGCGCCCCTCCGCGCTCAATCACGTGTCCACCAAACCAATCGCCGATGCGCCTGGAAAACGCACTTTATTGCCGCGGGGAAAACCCGCCGATTCCTTAATCCTTTGTAATTAACGCTTTGTTTTTGCCTTTGCTCCGGATAATTGCATTTCCTTCCGACGAACTTGTTTTTCCGACGCCGAGTGCAAGCACAATGACATCGTTTGCCAAATATACGAAATACCTTCACGCGCTGGTATTTCTTTTGTTCGGCCAAGTGGTCAGGTATTGTTCAGTTATTTGCCTTCGACGCATGTCAAAAGTGGTATGAGTGTTTTGAGGATTTTTGACCTTGAATGAAATCGGTTGAGGCAAAAGTAATGCGTTTTCTGTCCGATTTATGGTTGTCGTGTACATAATACTTGGAAAATAGGAAGGCAAAGGTCATAAATAGAAACAATTAATGAAATTATGGCACTTTGTAAAGTTAATATGAAGCGAGGATGATATTTTGGAGGATTGGAGTTTCTTGATTCGACAGAAAACTGGTGAAACTAAAGTGATTATTTTATTGTAGAACTAAAATATTTAAGGAAATAGATGAAATTCATACATTTAAGGAAACAGAAGAAATGAAGAGGAATATTAATGAAGTTAATCTAATCTAAACATGAAACTAAATTTCATACAACTCGAAAACTCATCAAAATCATGAAAAAAGTATTAAAATTTCGACCAATACACTTATATATCAACTTAACCGAAAGCAAATACTTCTGACTAACCTCCAAATTCATCATAATTCGCTTTCGACCTTGGAATTATGTCCTTTTGGAGAAGTTTCTAACGCGCATTCAAATACTCGCATTATGTTCGGAAAAAGTGCAGTGCTCAGGTCGTTGGAGACTTTGAAGATAAGTCTCGCAGCTGTTTGTACAATATATTTCCCGAGTCGAGATAATGCGTTTTATTACGACTCGTTTAATAAATCAATGAGACTGATTATAGCTTAATTTTGTATAGCTTTTGATTGTTTACACGGTTTTCAATGTTTTACATTGTAATAAAACAATAATAATAATAATAAGTCAATTTTGGTTTGCACTTTTGTATAAGAAAACATTTGCCAATAAATCAATTTATTGACTGAATAGAAGTTACTTACACGTCTATAATTCAGATGTTTATTTATTGTCAAAATGCGCAAAAAACGAAGAAAATCGAATAATTCATGAAAATAACAAAACTAACGAAATCATAAAAAATAACTTGAACAAATTTATTAAATAAAAAAACTCGACTAATCAATTCAAGAAAGATAACAAAACTATAAAAATCGAGAATATTTATTTCGATATTTCGTAGGTATATTGAAGTTGATAATAAAATTAGTAAAAATTAAAAATACCCACAATATCAAAATAAAGATGAATTGAGACTAATTTGTCACTGATGTACGAAAAAATCGACCATATTTTATTGAACGAAATAAAAACGAAAAACCAGCAGAACTTGATAACAATTTGAAAAAAGTTAAAATCGTTAAAACGAACACGAGGACTATCGCAGAGGAAAGGAATAAGATAGAGAAAACGCAGGTTTTGGATTTTGAAAAGAGTTGGCCGGGCATGTTGTGCGGAGAAAACGTGTGGAAAAAGGGCTCGGTGGGTCGCGCGGCGACCCTTCGGAAGGTCGCGATTCGGCCGGCAGGACGCAGCGGGCGGGCTTCGGGGCTCGGCAGCCGTGGTGCTGCGAACTCCCATGGTGCTCCGAAATAATGAAAGGGGATAAAGAACGAGCGCGTTCCACCCCCGCCTCGCTCTTTTCTTCGCCCGGTCCTTTATTTTCGGCCGCAGCCCGCGTTTCTCCGCGACTTCGGCTTAACGATCGATCATTCGCCGAAGCCGGAGATCGATCGCTCGCCCGGGCACCGAAACTAACGCGCCCGAAAATGTCGCGTTTTTGCATCTCCGCGCGAGTCAAGGCTGCGGCAAAAAATTTTCGCCGCCCGATTTGTCACGCCGCTCGCCGGCCCATTGTCAACCCGACGGCCCGATCGCCGTTAGACGAGACGAGATAATTATTCTTTTGTCCGTCCGAGCCGCTCCGATGTGCTTTTAAGGAGGAAACGTGTTCCGTTTCGACAAAAACGCATCACGCGCTCTTAGGCCATGCTCAATCAATAAACATTTCCTACCGCGGCCTAATCCCATAGTCTAACATTTTTCGTTCCGTTTATTTTGCCCTCTTTTCCCTCGGTTTTATGGTTTTGGTTTATGAACGTGAAAACTCGACAATTGTACAATGGGAGTATTTGGTTTAAGAGGTAGCGTCTTAAGATAATACGATTGGTTTTTGATTTTAAGATATCGCGTTTTGAGAAAAGATATAACGAAACAGTACAAATCCAGATTCAACGAATTGAAAAAAATATTAGTTTAGCAAAGAACTCATTAACAAATTCAATAAAACAAAATCAAACAAATATAACAAAACCAATAACACCAACAAAGTTATAATAAAACATACAAACCTAACAAAAACTATAACATTAGCAAAACTGATAAATTCAGTAAAGCTATCAAAACTAACAGAACCAACAAAAACTGAAAAAACTAACAAAACTAACAAACGTAACAAAACTAACAAAACTAACAAAATTTACAAAAGTAACAAAATTAACAAACCTAACAAAACGAAGAAAAGTAACAAAAGTAACAAAACTAACAAAACTACCAAAAGTAACAAAGCTAACAAAACTTAAAAAAACCACAAAACTAACAAAGTCAAAAAATCTAACAAAACTAACGAGAACTATAACAATAGCAAAGTCTTTATTATTTAAAGGTTTACTAGTGTTAGGTTATTATTAGGTTATAATTTATTTATTAGGTTATAATTATTATTATTTTGTTAGGTTTATTGACTTTGTCAATAAACCTAACAAAACTAACAAAACCAACAACAATAGCAAAAACAACAAAACCAACAATAACATACAAAACTAACAAAAAAATAACAAACAAAAAACTAACGAATCATAAATATGACACATGTACATATTTAATTTTGTTCAGAATAACCTATAGAAGTTAACAACCTAATAATTTAACAACGTATTACCTTAAAACAATATTCCCAACCTTGAATTCGAACAACAAAGATAACATAAATTGACAAAGACAAAACAATGATCACTTTCACTAGTACCTCAAACAAACGCAGATTAATCTAATTTGTTTGTAAAACCTAAGTTCACCGCAAGGATTATTTTGTCAACAACAAGATTTACAGACGTGGTACTCTACAGGTGTACCATTCGTTCGTCTTCAATCATCATTTATAACATTTAAGGGGCACGTATTGTTTGAGCGTTCGCTTTAACCTGCAACACAAATAAGAAACTTTGTTGTGAAAACTTTTTACTACCACCATGATGACTATGAAATCGTCGTTCATTCATGTTCAATAATTTTCGAATTGTAGAAAAAAGGCGAATAAAGCTGAATCATCTGTTTGCAGACCCACTTTTGATTTCATTCACTAACTTCTCTCTTTAAACTATCTACTTGAAATCCAGTTTACTCCTATCACTTGGATTTAAATCAGATATATTTGTAGGATGGAGGAATGGGATTCATTCATAACGTGCTTGTTGTTATTATCCGCTTACGCTACGGTACACGTGTGTACGCGTGTAACTCGTTTTGTGCCGTAGTTTTATTGTTAAAAAAGGAATACATTCATTCTTAAACGTGTAATATCCCGAGTTTTCTTTAAGACTACAAGTGTTTTGCTATAAGATACATCTCTTTCACTTTAACATATTCGTCTCTCAATTTAAGATAAAGACATCGCATTTAAAACTTTTTCATCTTATTTTAACTCGTACTGATCGTAATGAAAACATTTTACGTCTTAATTTAAGACAAATACATCATACTCAAAACTTTTTCGCCTTAGTTTAAGTTGTATAGATCTTAATAAAAACATTTTACGTCTTATTTTAAGACAAATACATTACATTCAAAAAATTTTTCGTATTATTTTAAGTCTCATAGATGTCAATAAAAACGTTCTACATCCTAATTTAAAACAAATTCATCGAATTTAAAAAATATTTCGTCTTCTTTTAAGTTGTACAGATCTTAATACAAATATTCCACATCTTAATTTAAGACAAAAAACATTGTATTCAAAACATGTTTTGTTTTATTTCAAGTCGTGTAGATCTTAATAAAAACATTTTACGTTTTAATTTAAGACACGTGCATAATATCAAAAACATTTTTCGTCTAATTTTAACTCGTATTCGTCTTAATGATAAAGTTCTAGGTCTTAATTTAAGATACGTGGATTGTATTTTCAACATTGATGTTATTTTACGCAATGTATATAAAGTTTGAAATTGTTTATGTCAAACAATCATCGTATTCGAAATATTTAACGTCTTACTTTAAAAGGTGAATGTGCATCTATTGCATTTTCAATATTAAAGTCACGTAAATAATATTAATGTCTTAATTTATGATACGTAATCTTATTCACTTAGTTCTATATCATTATTTAAGACTCGTTTTATTTCAATTGTGTTGCGTAATATGCGTAAGTTGTTTATTACGATAAATTCTAATATGTAGAACTTTTACGATTTAATAAAATTTACGTCTTAGCTTAAGACGAAAATATTTCATCTTAAATATGAAATTCCTGCGCGTCTTAGTAAAAGACCCTTAGCGTCTTAATTAAGAGCGGGAGGACGGTTTTCCTTGAGGGAAAAGACGAACGAAAAAGAGAGTGCGGGATGAATAAAAAAAGCCGGAATTTCGTCGGCAGGCTAAGTTTATTCATGAAACGTGATTGGAGTTTTGGCGCGGGAAAAAGCACGGTCGTAAAATAAAATGGATGTAACGCCGGTTGGCCGTAACTCGGGAGACCTCGTTGGTTGTTCGGGGTCGAAAAATGTCAGCGCGCGATTGAATTAAGAAGTGAAAGCTGCGGAAAGCGGAAAAATGCGCGCCGGCCGGTTTTGGGTCGTGATTTTCCGATGATTATCGGCGTGGCCGCGCGGGCCATTAGCCCGGGCGCAGCGGGTGGCGTCCGTTGACGAGGGACGCCACGGCTTAGCGCGGCTCGTTTCGCCCGAGTCCGAAATAACGGCAACCCGGAACGCGGCGCCCGCGCCCCGCCTCGCCCCCGGCCCACAAACCGTCCCGAACATACGCGCAAAGTCTAACCGGGATTTCGCCGTCCCCCGCCGACTCGCGTTCATTATTGCAGTTCGTGCGAGGACCAAGCAGCCCTGCTCCGCCCGGACCCGCTTTCCAAACTCGCCGCACACATGTTCCAAAATCTTCGGCCAAATTGCCTGCCCGCGAACGACCTCCAGCCCGGCTAAAATCGAGGAGAAATGTTGAACGACGCTTTTCGTGTACTTTTAGTGGCTTTTTCGGATTTTGGGCAAATTGGCAGATTCTGATAGTTTGTTTTTGGGAGAATAATATGGTGTTGAAGAAAATCGATTTTGGTTGGGAGAAAATGAGTTGCGAGAAAAAGTCAAAAAACGAACAAAACCAGCAAATCTACTAAAACTAGCAAAATCAACAAAACTAACAAATTTTCGAATTTTTAATTTATAATGAATAATGGAGTCTTTCCATTAATAGTCACACTACAAAAAGAAACCTCTTATAATAAGAGGTTTATCTCTCTTAGAGGTAAATTTGAGGATAGAAATTTGCAGATAAAGATGGATAAAACCTCTACAATTTGGCAAACATCTTAAAATAAGAGGTTTGCAAGAGACTTCTTTTTATAGTGCAGGAAATAACATTTTTCAATATAATTTTGAAATTGTCAGTTTGTCAAGAATAATTTCAAATTAATACATTTTTATCGTCTACGATTTGAAATACATTTTTTGCATGTTCATGATTTGCAAGAGTCCATTTTAAGTTACAATGAAAAAATCATCTTTTTCAAATGTTCATCGAAGTTTATGAACAAAATTTAACTTATTAAATTGTAGACGAATAAGAGTCAATTTTTAATTCTGAATAACAAACTAACTATCTCGAAATTTTATCGAAATGATATCTAATTCGAATTTTAATTTTAATGAAAAATAGTCCAATTCAAGTTTGAATCGAAAAACTGTAATGTCCAATTTCATATTAAAATCTTTCTAGATTTTAACTGAAGAACAATCTATTTACAAATTTCAACTCAAAAAAACTAACGAAATAACGAAACTAACAAAAACTAACGAACCTAACGAAACTAACAAACTTAACATAACTAACGAAACTAACAAAACTAACAAACCTAATCACTTGGAAAAAACTGAACAAACATACATCCAAACAAAGAATATGAGAATCTTTGCTAACAAACAAACTCTTTCTAAAGTCACTGCGTACTTATAGTTCACCTAAAATCTCTTTCCGAATTGTATGTAGGTATGTATACCTAACCACAAAAACCTTTACCTTTTCACTTGGGTAAACATGAAGTTATCACTGGTATTTCTCCAAACAATTAGGCGATTATCCGGACCTCAATAAAAATATCAACTTACCATTTGTTTTAATACGATTATTGTTATTCCCTCGGTAATAAATAAACCTTCGTCAATAACTATAATTTATGTCCTTTTGAACTGTTATTGCATGAATATGTAATAAATCACTTTTCATTTTAATAATTCTTATTAGGTTAAAATAAATATATGCAATACCAACAAATATGTTTATTTTGATAGATACATTTCTCGCAAACTTTTTATCATTAAGTAATAAATAAAAACATTTTCCAAAACTGCAAAAATTGTATGTAAATCATTATTATTCATTTTTTCAAAATTGTAGGAAATCCCAGATATTATATTGGCGAGCTTGATTTATGGCTACACTTGTTTATTTGCGTTTCACCTGGTTTCCCCGTATTTGAAACTTCCCCGACGAGACTAGTTTTCCCAATTTTCGCGAACTTACCTAATTAACTGATTCCGAAAACAGCCAGATTCGGACATCTGGCAGTTTCCCTACCACCGTCACTTTTCTTTGTTTAAAACCTGTATAAATACACATTAGCCGATGATACCGGTCAGTTATGATTTAGACGTCGTTATGCCGAAAGTTATGCTCGTTATGTGTGTTATGTCTGTTATGTCCGTTATGTTCGTTATATTCATCATGTTCGTTATGTTCGTTTAAATAAATAATCAGTGTATACTTGAGTTTAATTGTGTTTTTACGCCCTTCCTACATCAGAAGTGGGATAAGTGCAATTTTTGTGACTTTTTTGAGAACTTAAACAATGAATCCGCAAAACTACACGGTGATACAACTCAAAGAATTTCTGCGGGTCCGCGATATGTCGACGTCCGGTACGAAAAATGAGTTAATCACGCGGCTAAATGAATTAGGCCCGAATGTGTGGAATCTGATCGAGGAAGATCGGAACGCGCATAGTGAGGTCACGAACAACGAAACGGAAACGCGGATCCACGTGCGGTCGAATTCACGGATCGTTGCGCAATTGGACTTGCGGACCAACGTGAGACCGAACTCGCGGATCGTCGCGAGATCGAATTTCTTCGCCGTGAACGAGATTTATTGAGGCGAGAACTAGAGCTGGAGAGACGAACTGTGGAATCTACAGCTCCTTCACCGAGGCCCCGAGATTTAATTGACCCTAATATTAAAACCATTGCCAGTTTGGTCAATGATTTTGACGGCAGCGAGGGATCCTACACCAATTGGATTGCAAAAATCAGACTCTTGCAACAGACATTTGGCCTGCGGGACCAGCAAATGTCGCTATTAGTCGGCAGCAAACTTACGGGTCCCGCGCTGGAGTGGTTTCAATCGAAACCAGAGCATATCTCCTTTAATTTCGATCAATTACAAGAAGCCATGAAGACGATGTACGACCACCGGTATTCATCTTTATCGCTACGTCGAGATTTCGAGCGAAGGATGTGGAAAATCAACGAAACATTTTCCAGCTATTTCCACGCGAAGACAATACAGGGGAATAGAGTACCGATTCCAGCGGAGGAAATGCTACAATATATTGTCGAAGGAATTCCAGATGTACAACTGAGAAGGCAGGCTTTTATGAATCGCTTTCGAAGTGTCTCCGATCTGCTGGAGGCATTCGAGCATATATCCTTGCAAAATAATGCCGTATCCAGACCGACCAGAAGCAGTAACCATGTATCCAGCGGCAGCGGGATCGGCAGCGGCGGAACTATCGGCAGTGGCGGCAGCGGCGGCGGCGGCAACAGCGGCGGCGGATCCGGAGCGACTTCCAACAGAGTTGCAAACAACAGTGGCACCACGACGAGTAGCGGCTTCCAGAATGCGCGAAGTGGTGCAACAAAGTGCTTCAATTGTTTCGAATCCGGGCATCGAGCTGCTGAGTGTTCGAAACCGAAGCGCGAACGCGGATCGTGCTTTCTGTGCGGTCAAGTGGGGCATCACGTACACGAGTGCCCACAACGGAACACCCCGGACGCCTGGACAGGAACTTCGTCTCTGCACCTGATTGAGCCGTACTTCGTACCCGTAATGTATAAATCTACCGATATTTGCGGTGCCGACTGTGAATATTCATTTAACGCGATCGTGGATACTGGGTCCCCGATCAGTTTGATAAAAGAATCTTAGATTCCGAGCGATCTTCTATTAGTTGAACCGCGAGGCGAAAATTCATTCTGGGGTATTAACGGTTCCAAATTGGAAATAATGGGTACTTTTGAGCGTGACTTTTGTATCGCGGATAAAAATGAGTATTTTAAATTTCACGTAGTACCCGATCACACAATTTCGTGCGCGGCGCTACTGGGCCGGGACTTTATTTCTCATTCAAACGTAATGTCAACGATCGCAGAAAAGTTATGCGTGAAGAACGACGAACCAGTATCCGACGACAATGAGAAAACCGATTTCATTAACGCAATAATGAGCATTGAGTGTGTCGACAAACCAGTAAGTGTAGAAGACGAAATTAACATAAATAAAGATATTCCCGAAAACATCGTAGGGGCAATAAAAGAGAAATACGTGTCTCATTATGTTTCGAAATTAAATTTGAGTGATTTATCAAACGTCTGAGAGATGAATATTAGACTAAAACACGATCAGCCGATTAGCGTTACACCAAGGAGACTGTCGTATGTGGACAAAGAAAAATTGATGGTTCTTTTGACTAATCTTGAGTCTGAGGTTATTATACGGGAAAGCCAGTCTCCTTATGCCAGCCCTGTTATACTTGTTAGAAAGAAATCAGGTGATATCCGTCTCTGCGTTGATTATCGGTCTCTAAATAAAATCACGATTAAAGATAATTTCCCCACACCTTTGATAGAAGATCACTTGGATAGGCTAAAAGGTCGTAAATATTTTAGTAGCTTAGATTTAAAAAATGGCTTCCATCATATCAAAATGGCTCAATCTTCAATTAAATATACCTCGTTTGTCACACCTTTCGGGCAATATGAATACCTCCGTATGCCATTCGGGTTAATGAACGCACCTAGGGAATTTCAGCGCTACATTTACAATATATTTCAGCCTTTAATCAAAACTGATAAGGTATTACTGTACCTCGATGACATATTGATTGCGAGCGATACTATCGAAGAACATATGGAAATTTTAACTGAAGTTCTTGAAATTGCGTCAAGAAATGGATTACAATTTCGATTGAGTAAGTGTAAATTTATGTTTACTGAAATAACCTATTTAGGTTATCTTATTGACGAACGCGGTATTAGGCCTAGTCCGGATAACGTAAATTCTCTTCTCAATTTTCCAGTACCGCGAAACGCTAGAGAAATGCATATGTTTATTGGGTTAGCCAGTTATTTTCGAAAATTCGTCCCCAACTTTTCGGTTATTGCAAAGCCCCTATACGACCTAATAAAAAAAGATGCAGTTTTTGATTTTGGCACCGATGAAGTAAATGCATTCGAAACCCTTAAAAAGCTATTATCCTCGGAACCGCTGTTAGCTATATATTCGCCCCGATTGGACACGGAACGACATTGTGAGGCAAGCGCGTTAGGTTATGGAGCCATCTTGTTACAACGACAAATCGACGGGAAATTAAAACCTGTGTTTTACTTTAGTAAACGAACGACCCCGGCTGAATCAAAATACCATAGTTTTGAGTTAGAGTGCCTTGCCGTAATTTATGCTATTAAAAGGTTTCATGTATATCTACACGGTATCACGTTTCGTATTGTCACCGATTGTGACAGCTTTCGTCTCACTCTAGAGAAACAACATGTAAATCCTCGCATTTCTCGCTGGGCGATGTTTTTGCAAAACTACGATTTCGAAATTATTCACCGCGCCGGTAACAGAATGAGTCACGTTGACGCATTGAGCCGTTGTCATCAAATTTTGATTCTGGAAGCAAACACTTTTGATCAGACATTATGTATTGCGCAAAATCGCGACGACAAAATTAAAAAATTAAGAGAACAATTAGAAAAAGCAGAAGACAAATTCTTTGAATTGAGGGACGGTCTGGTGTACCGCAAATATAGTAATGGCAAATTGTTGTTTTATGTTTCGGAGAATCTCGAACAAAATGTTATTCGTAATTGTCACGATGATTTGGGGCACGTCGGTCTGGACAAAGTTATGGCGCGTATCATGCAAACTTACTGGTTTACGAGTATGAAAGAAAAGGTAAAGGATTATATTGTAAACTGCTTGAAATGTATTGTATTCTCACCTTTAAGTGGAAGACAAGAAGGATTTCTAAATAACATTGAAAAAGACGTGCTTCCTTTCCAAACTATACACATTGACCACGTCGGTCCGTTTGAAAAGACGAAAAACAATAACAAGTTCATTCTTACGATTGTCGATGGATTCACTAAATACTTCAAAGCTTATGCGTGCAAATCGACTTCCACTGATGAGGTGATACGTCATCTCAAGCAGTATTTTCAGTATTATAGTAAACCTCGCAGAATTATAAGTGACCGCGGAACTTGCTTTACTGCTAATGCGTTCTCTGAATTTACGGAGCAAAATATGATACAGCATGTATTGGTGGCAGTAGGGACACCGAGGGCGAACGGCCAAGTAGAACGTTTCAATCGCGTATTAACGCCGATGTTAGCAAAAATATGCGAGCGACCCGAGAGTTGGGACGCCACACTTGAACAAGTAGAGTACGCGATTAACAATACCATTTGCAGGTCTACAAAAGACACTCCAAGTCGTCTCTTGTTTGGTGTGGACCAACGCGGTGAGATAAACGATTACATCAGGTTTGAGTTGGAATCCCAACTCACGATTGATCGCGACTTAGAAGCGCGAAGAAACGCGGCGTCAAAGCAAATTAGCGTTACACAGGCCGAAAACAAACGTGACTTTGACAGGAAAAGAAAACCGGCTACGGAATACCGGGTAGGAGATTATGTTATGATTAATAATGTAGATACGACACCTGGAGTTAACAAAAAATTGATTCCGAAATTTCGTGGCCCGTATGAAATAATCGAGGTATTAGATAATGATCGCTATGTAATTGGCGACGTCGATGGCTTCCAAATCACGCAACGTCCTTACAAAGCCACAGTAGCAGTTGATCAGATGAAATTATACACCTATTAGACCGTTTGAACGAGTACAGTGTACCAAACGGAACCGCTTCGATAATCCTATTGTATACTTTAATGACTAATTTTATGACTTCCCAGTCGCCTTGGTACAATGATCGGGACGATCATTTTGTCAGGACGGCCGAACTGTAGGAAATCCCAGATATTATATTGGCGAGCTTGATTTATGGCTACACTTGTTTATTTGCGTTTCACCTGGTTTCCCCGTATTTGAAACTTTCCCCGACGAGACTAGTTTTCCCAATTTTCGCGAACTTACCTAATTAACTGATTCCGAAAACAGCCAGATTCGGACATCTGGCAGTTTCCCTACCACCGTCACTTTTCTTTGTTTAAAACCTGTAT
>JABFPQ010000409.1:0-11981 GCA_022817265.1 Masnerella sp. ZL-2020
TAATAAACATACTGTTTACAGAACTCTTTTGAAAACATTAAAAATATATTATTGAAACAAGTTATTTGTTTTGTGGTAAAACATAATAACACGCCAAAAATTATTGGTTTTTTGTTGAATGTTAAAAATATAAAAATAAATGACTATTTAATTGAATTGCATATCAACGTTGGAAATCTACAAACAATTGGTAAATCTTGATGTACATTTTAATTAAATGACTTTTATAATGATTTCTATTCTGCAATATTTCTAAATAGTTATTTATCATTTGTTTATATTATTTATACAATTAAAAATTAGTATAAATAACAATCTAATACAAAATTTTTTGCATTATATAATTTTATTATATGTAATAAAAGAGATGTTTGTATGAGAATGTAAAATGAAAGAAACATTATTGATTTTCGCATGAGTAATAAAATAACTAATAAAATTGTCTGTTTTCAGATCAATAATTCGTACTGAAAAGTTGTCATCGTTTTTCCGCGGCTTGACGCCAACGTTAATCCAAATAGCTCCAAACGTAGGCTGCCAGTTCTTCTTTTACGAATGTTTCACCAATATTTATAAGCAGTATTTCCAAGACTCAAATAATTCGCATATCAGTGCAACCAATTCCTTGATATCCGGCAGCAGCGCAGGAGTCCTCGCGAAAACCGTGACCTACCCGTTCGACTTGATCAGGCGACGCATGCAGATCCAGAACTTTGAGCACGGTCGCAAGGGATTTGGAGAGTTCTTTTTCTGCTCCGGGATGGTCGACTGTCTGGTGCGCACGACGCAGAAGGAAGGCATTGCCGGTCTCTTCAAAGGCTTTGTGCCCAGCCAACTGAAGGCTGCCATCGTCTCAGCCTTGTACTTCACCTTTTATGAACAATCGTTGCAGTTTTTAGAAATCTGGAGGCATCACCACTAATGTCTTGTCCTGATTGTTCATGCAAATTACTGCTCTCGGGACACGCGAAGTCCATAACTAACTTACAACGTGTTCAAGCTTTTTGGAAACGTTTTTTTATTGTCCAGTAAATACGTTCTGAAACTATTTCAGTGGGTAAATACAGTTGTGGACACAATTTTGCCAATAAGTTATTTACATACAACATATGTAAAAATCGTAAAAGGCGAAACTGTATTCTTTTTTAGGTCATTAAACAGAAATTATGATTGTTTTACTGATTTTAAAATGAGATTTATTTTTATTGAAATATGTTTGGTTTATATTCAATTATAATTTAATTTACTTTTGTTCTTTAAATTATCGATAACTTTTACTTTCGCAGAAGTTAATTATATTTCAATTTATACTAATTGTTTTTAATGACAAATTTCTAAAATCAAAATTTTGTCCATAATGCTCTATTGACCTAAATAAGTAGGTGCTTCAAATATTTATGATCTACTGAAACGAGAGCGAACGTTGTAAAAATCAATTCGAGTGAAATGAACTGCCTTTTTAATAGAATCATGTCAAATTAAAAAAAGCAGGGTTTATGGATGGACGTCCAGTTTATATTTGAATTAATTTCGACGAAAGTTCTTGGATCGTCAGAGGCCATTGGTCTTACTAGTAAGGATCATTTTTACAAGTGATCAGTCGGTAGTATCGTGGAAGACAATGTATATAATTAATGTTATATATACATACACGCGACATTCTCTGGATAGCCAAAAAAAGTTTATTTTGTGATATTTTGTGGTATATTTATATTTTATTTTGAGGATATTTGAACTGACGGTGTGTTCAAAAGTTGAATAGATGTAAAGCGAAGAATAAACGATTAAATGGATTTTTAAGTTTGGTTTCTTCTGTTTTTTATATGAATTAATGGAGGATCTCAATTAGAAATGTACGCAATTTGAACGTTTTGGTTTTATTTGGAAGACAAGTCAAGTGTAAAATCAAGCCGTTAATAAATACAATTATTTAACAAATATCGAAAACTTCAGTTGGTTGATTTATATGGTTGGTCACTTGAAATATGCTATAAACTATTTAATTAATGCAAAGTTATGGTATCATTTTTTGTTTATAAAAAATTATTATGGTTGGTATTAATTAAATCAAATAATTTATCAAGCCTCAAATTTTTATAAAATTTCTATAATCTGTTTTTATTCAAATAAAAAAACATTCTTTGATTTTTGTAAAATAATTAAATATCGTGTAAAATCAGACATAAATTCTCACTAATTTTTAGTTTACATGATATACACGAGGACATAACTAGATGTTTAAATAAAAACATTAATCTAGAAAAAAATACTTGAACGATTAACGGTTGATAAATAAATAATAAATTCACAACGATCAAATTTTTTGTTTTGGAATTATAAACGAAGAATTTTTAAAAATGAACATGTGGATGTTCTTAATATGTATATTAGAGAAGTTATTTAAATAGGTTTAAGCAAAGTCAAAAACTTCTTTGAGATGAGCACATTTCAGGATTTCGCATCCGATTGCCTTAGCCAGTGGAGGAGGAACTGCGTTGCCAATTTGACGATGCTTTTCAAGAATGTGACCATAAAATATGAAGGAATCTTTGAATCCTTGAGATCTGGCGCATTCGCGAACACTAACTACTCTGTTGTCCTTTGGATGTAATACTCGTCCCTAAAGAATATTTGATTTTTTTAATCATATTTATATAAATTTTTGTTAAATAAATAAAGTTTTATATCAATGTACAAATAGTATTTAACATTAAATTAATAATGATGAATTTATATGTAAAATAGAACTGAAAATTAGTTAATAGTTTTTGTTATTATATTATCAAGGTATTTACCTGTTTCCCCATGGGTTCAGGATTTGTTACAGTGGTACTGAAAAAGCCATCCCATTGAAGTCTGCCATACAGGCCTGCCCAATTGTTGTGTCGATTGGCCGTGTGAGGTAGACACCAAGGAATTAATGTGTTGTCTTGTCTATCAGCAGGATTGCAAGATTTATTTTCAGCACAACGACAGACGCCTCTTTTCCTCGCATTTTCTTTGTCGCCCTTTTTATCCGCACGTCCGTACTTGTATATTCTACAACGTTCATAAATAAAACTTGAGCAAATTGAAAGAATCAATTTGATGTCTTAAAATACTTCAAGAAAAGATCTTTGAACTCAAAATAAATTCTCTACTTGTAAAATATTCGAGAAATATAAAAAGCAAATTATTATAAACAATGTTAGTTATTTACAATTTATTGGACTTGGTATTATTCTTTAGAACAACTTCAATGTTTGGTAAATCACGCCAATCAGCTCCAGGAGTTGTTGGGATGTGCTTCATTCGAGCTTCAACTAAATTAGACATATCTTTACAAATGTGGTCGCGTAGTTTTTCACTGTTATTTGATCTTGCCTGAAATTTAATATTCATAAAATAAATTAAACCATAAAATTTAAAAGAGCTATACATCATAATATCGAAAAATTTATTAATTCATATTTGGCGAAAAAATTAAATATTTATTGAAAATAAAGAAGAAAATATTTAGTTTAATTATTTGAAGACAACTTTACCATTCTTTGAAAATGCGTTAAAGGTTCTTCTTCATACAACATTTCTTCATTGTTGCAGCCATTAGTGATACTGGGTAAATCACACATAGCATCACGCACAGTAATGCTTCTATATGGAGCTGATTCTGTCCATTTGCAGTTTGATATATACTGGAGATGAATAAAAGTAATATTTGAGATTATTTTATTAACTTCAAGCATTTGTTGAACTATACAAATATATACCTTTTTGTTGTCAACTACGAATCCTAATTTAGTAGCCCTTTTACTGAATGCATGTAGAGGTTCGGGATATTTGGGTAACTTTTCACCGGGAGCAGCAGCTAATATGATCATCCTATAAATAATTAAAACAATGTTTGTAAATTTATTTTGAACGATATTGATAGCACTTACAAAAACGTTGTGATTAAATATATACATTGTGGTCTAAAATCTATCATAGATTTTTTTGGGATTATTTTCTATAGAGCTGTGAAAAAAGCTGATTTAAATCAAAACTTCAACCCACAAGAATATAAAAATCATGATTCAAATTATGATTTAAATCCATTTTTCCATCATTCATTTTTTGGCAGTCTTTATTGAAGAAATTATAAAAGGTTTTTATTTAATTTTTGTAAAAGTTTACGCAAAACAGTTTATTATTTTTAACATGAATTTAAGTTACTTAATTTGTAACTTAAAGGACTGTACCTTCTTCTTGTCTGTGGAACCCCGTAATTACCAGCTTGCATTATTCCAATAGTACACTGATATCCCATGCGGACAAGGCAACTCAACGTCATTTTCATGACCATACCGCTTTTGAAAGTCACGAAATTTCGAACGTTTTCCATAATAAAGTAACGTGGTCGATAATAATCGCAGTATGAAAGATACGATGCTACAAGTGAATTTTTGAATAACGAATATTGTCGAGAGTTGAAACGATTCATGTTACTAAAACCCTGGCAAGGTGGGCCACCGCACAATAGTTCCACGTCTCCTTTTTGTGGTAAAGTCTGTCCTTTGTCGTTTGTTTTTTCTCCCTTAAAATGTAAAATGATTTATCGTTATTGTTATTATACTATTATTAACTTATAGCTAATTTATATATCCAACATTTCAAAAGTTAAATAATGTTAAATTAAATTAAAATAAATGATGAAGGAGTTATGGACGTTACATACATCGATTACTAATTGCAATAGTTGATTACAATCTTCATGGAACACAGTAGTTTCCGGGAAATTTAACTTGTAAGCATTAGCAGCAGCTGCATCGAATTCAACAGCCCACCTTGTGTCTACAAGGTTTGCATCGTGTAGTCCTGATGATAATCCTAAATTAAATTGCATGCATGTAAGAAAATCATGTATGATTAATTATATTATTCTAACTTAATTAAAAATAAACTGTGTAAGGAAATGAAATTACCTCCACATCCTGCAAAAACGTCTAAAGTTCGTAGTTTTCTTTTCAACTTTGGCAAATCCAAAGCTTTAGATGCCATTTTCATATGAGTTGCAAATCCCTTGCTCTTCAATTTATTATTGGCATTCTTGTTGCTTTTTGGATGCCCTATTTCACATGCATGCTGAGGTGGATCTATCAAAATATTGTTCTTGGCATCATAAGCGTTTGAAAAGTAAAACCTGTCTGGGCCAGCTGTCGACCAACTTTGTATTTTGTCAATTGAATCTGCCAGATTTTCTATGTATTTCACGTAACATTTATCGGTGACATTGTCGAATGGTATGTTACATGCTGAAAAAAAATAAATGTAAATCATGGTGTTTCATGCAAACCTTATATTAAAATTTTACTCATACTTCAATAGAATAAAATAATAATTATAAAATATTGCCAAATAAAAAATTTAAACACATTAATAAATTTTTGAAACACATGATTCTGAATTCAAATTTCAGTAATAAATAATTATAAATCAACCTTCATCACTCCAATAAACTAAATGCAAGTCCTGTTGTAAAGTCCTATTTGAACCATTTTTAGTATTGTGAGGTCTAAAAAATTTATTCACATTGATATAAATTTCAGACGGAGACATCCAATTCTTTGATTTAACATAAATTTGGTTAATGTATCCAACTTCAAATGGATCAGGGGTGTCATCGTTCGATCCTTTTATTAAACCTCGCTTTCGGTATTTCTCTGGATATACTTCTTCGTCGTATTCCGTTTCTTCTACTTGTTCTGATTGATACACGTCTGACAAATGATATTCAAATTTCAAAGAACCTGGTATGAGATATACTGTATCACCAATTTGATATTCGACGTTCCGATACTTAATTGATGAATAATAGGTTGCTTCTTCTGTTGACTCAAGTTCATTTAGAACCTGTAAGCGAAATATTACATTTGATTAATATAAAATTATTATAGATCTATATGTTGTATATTTAACGAGAAAAATAAATTATAATAATTTACGTTAGGCTTTTCAGATTTTTTCTCTTGTTCTTTGAGATCACAAATTTCACAAAACTGATCTTTATTTAAAAAAGACATATTCAATAAATCAGGTGCAGCATCTTCAAAACGAGCATGTTGAGGATTATAGTGTAAGTGATAGAAAAAACTATGGTTTCCATCAACTTTTTTAAAATCTCCTGTGTTACCTATTAAAAATAGTAATTAAGGCATAACATTTATTATCTATAAATATGAATATATTAAAGAAGTAATTTTTTATTCTATAAATTACCCAATTCAGTCCAATTTTCAGGAATTGTCAATCGCTGCACAGTAGTTTTTGAAACTGCAGCAGTTAATGGTATGTCACTACATTCATCAACTTGAAACAATTCTTTTGGATCTGCTGTTTCACCAAGAATTGTCTCTATTCCTTTTCGAAACCAGTTTCCATGAAACATTTTCTTTCCTCCAGATTCATACATGTAAGTGATCTGAGCTACTCGTAATAGTTTTGAATTTTGGGTTTGTACTAAAACGTAATCATTCTTTCTGTACTTGACATTGCCTATTAATGCTCCTTCATAATAAATTTTATTATCAGTAGATTCCACTGGTTTTCCAATCCAACTTATGTTAACTTTTGAACGCTGTGTGAATTCGGGGATATTTAAATTTGGTATATCAGGTTGAACGCTTTCCAATTCAAAATTGTCAAATTCATCTTCTTCATTATATGCATCCTGAAAAAATCAATTATAAATTGCAAATGCTTTTTTTAACAGTTTTGAATAATTAGGTTTAATATAATTTGTAATTACTTTTACAGCGATATTAGGACATTTTCGTCTTAAGCAAGATTTTTTAAGAAGATCAGATCCTCCAAATTTTTTTTTATCTTTGCACGCATTACATTGACCACAATCCTCTTGCATGCATACTTCACATTGTCCACATCTTTGTCCTCTAGGTAACTAAAATGAAAAATTTGAATAATAACATTACAAACATGAATGAATTAATAATATTGTGCAAATATTTGGTTTAAACGATGTTTACTATTCAATTACCTTAATTTTGTCTGATTTTTGTTCAAAATACTTTATTTGATCTGTGAAGAAGTTTTCAAACAGTTTACGAACAAGTTCTGTTGTAGTAGCTTTGGTCCAAGAAACTTTTTTGGTTTTAATTTCGTTGTTAGCTCGTTTGACTTTCTTTTTTACTGCAACACCTGTTAACTCTAATAGTGATGTCATACATGGTGCAACTATCAATAGTGGTTCATCCGGATCTCCACTTTGATCATAAGATGCAACATGATCGCAAAGAAATTGGGAATGGGTCATAAGTGTATCCTCTGTAAATTTATCAATTCCTAATGGTGGTACAACTAACTATGAAGAAAAATAAACAATATACATACATATATTTTACAGTATTTAAATATCCTTACAACCATATTTTGTACATTTGTTTTTTGAAAATTAATTCTAAATTTCAAGTTCATAATAATAATTATTTCTTACATTAAGTTTATTCATCAGGTCTTCATAAGTAGGATTATCTTCTTCTAAAAGAAATTCAATGACATATTTGCACAGAAACATCTTCTCAAAAAGAGGTCGCATCATAGGTTCATAATCTTCGTGAGGTCGGTTCGACAATATATACTCTGCATATGTAGTTTCAATGGTAATATATGCCTCACTTCCCCCATCAAATCCTGCAATATTCCAACAGTTTATAGGACCAATATCATATGTTGGAATTCCATCAATGGAAAAAGGATTGTCATCAAAAACTGGTTTCACATATCCAGAAAGATAGAGTTCAATGTTTTTTTCTAATATGCCTGATTCAAGTGATACCAAGTGACCATTTTTACAGTAAACTCTGAAAAGTTTCAAATCGTTAGTACAGTTAATATAAAAACTTTATACATACAAAATTGTAATATTTTATTTCATAAAATTAGTTTTTTTTTTATTTCCTGGAGTAATAAAGATTTTATTTTAGTGTAGATATATTGTTTTACCTATAATGCGTTATTCTAGTAGTTGGCCTATTTTCCTCTAAGTCGACAAAGATTTCATCTCCCGAGAAATAAATCAATTTTGGATCAGTCAAAGTTACACACTCCTCTTGGGCATCTTTGAGATGACCAGTATATAGTTTGATGGTTTTCTCTGTGACTTCCTGCAGACAAATTGAACACTTCTCCGTAGTCACCTTTGTTTTATTTGCAACTTTATTCGATCCAGTTTTATGATCCGATACTTTAATTTTTTTTATTTCAGGCCTATACTCATCTCCAGAATGAAACATATCATCATCACTTAGATTTTCTTTATTGTCTATAGAAGACAAATTTCTTTTTAATGTTTTTGCTTTCATTTTGTCTGTTGCAGTATCTGTTATTACAAAATAATCAAATGCATTATTAAGTAATATGACTTTGTTTATAATTATAATTATTGTAGACAGTAATGTCGTGAGTATAATAAAAAATATACAACTGAGTATTAATTTTTGCTAATAAATGATTTAATAAATATAGTATATCTATATTTATAAATGGCAAAATTTTTATTAGAAGTAAATAAAGAAAATAAATTGACCTAATGAATGTTTAAACGTGTCACGAATAATGTTTCTTACTGTTGATTCTTCAAGCAACCTGTTGATGACACAATCAAATCCAAAATACGACAGTTACGTTAAAAGCATTGCCTACTTTCCATCCACGCAATCGCTTCTTTGATAAGTTCAAATTACACTGCGGATATTACGTTTGTGTTAGCAAAATATTTTAGCGGAAATGAAGTATAGGTGGGAGAATTCGTTGAACTACACATACTACATCAATGAAAACAAACATGTTTCATGTTATCCCGCGTATTTTTCTTTGAACTACTGTGCTGCTATTGTTATAAAAATAAAAATATGGACTTTATATTTATTTTACAAACATTTGTTTATATTATTTACAAAATTTATTTATTTAATTCAATTTAAAATGTAATATTTCGTGTGTATAACTGAAAAATTAATAATTTTTGTCTATTTAGATAACTAAATCAATAAATTCGAAAATATCAATATTGAGGAACTCTCATTTATTGATATAGACAAAATTACAAAATCAAATCAACAAACATCAATTCGATGACTTAGTTTCTGTTTTTCTGGACTAAAAATAATTTCGTTTATAATGTTCGCATGTTAAACAATTATTGTTTTGGTAAATATTACATAATTATAATTACATTTAAAGGTTATGTATAAACAATAATATTTGTATTTATTATTCACAATGTTTATTTAAGGTATGTTCATTCAGTTTGAATTTACCCGGTTTCATTAAATTCTGCTCTACCGTCATCGAAGAAGTAGTCTAGTGCGCATGCGCGTAGTCGCGCACACGACAGCATTTCCGCACCTAAGCAGCAACAACTGCGACCTGAGCTCGTAAACTGTTGTTGAATATTGTGCGTCGAACCGTTCATTCGTCCGATGTAAAAGAAGCAAACGGACGAGGATGACGGCCCACGACCAAATGCGAGCGATGCTCGACCAGCTGATGGGAACCGGACGAAACGGTGAGTACGCCCGCCAAACGGCGTCACTTATAAACTTATGGAACGACATTTTTATCGCAATATCAAATGCCAAGATGGTGTCCCGCGTGATCGTATATCGACCGCGGGTTCTCGTTCTTTTCGACAATATTTCCCTTTTCTCCTTCAAAATTGTACGATGGATAAATCAATATGTGTTCTGGTTACTCTGTTATTATATTCTATATCAGAGCAATTGATCAATCCTACTTTTGAACTGACTTACTAATTCCATGCATCTTAATTGCTCCACTCCTAGCAGTGGGGTCATATAACAATCTTCATTTACTACAAGAAAAATATTTATTATGATAAAGTTGATCTCTACTCTTCTACTTGAATTTATTTTTTATTTTTCAATATAAATTATACATATTTCTATTATTAATTTGTGCCTATTTTCATATTTTGTCATTATACTGTTTACATTAATACTATTATGTTTATTTAATATGATTGTTAATAATTGTTATATTATTATTATAGAAATGTTTAGTTTAATTTGGATTTTAACTCAAATATATTTTTAGGCGAGAATAACAAATTTCAAGTGAAGTACTCCGATCCAAAGGTCTGCAAGAGTTTTCTACTAGCATGCTGCCCGCATGAGATCCTTTCCTCAACGGTGAGTGTACAGTATAGGGTGGTCATTTGCTTGGCCTAAATCTCGTTAAAGAATATCTCATCATCGTTTTTTGATAAAACTGAAGTTTTTGCAAATTTATATCACAACCTTGATAATCCATGTAGTCCCACTGTTAATCTCATATCATTGTTTATATCAATTTGTTGACTAAGTTTAAAAACATATGATTCATACTAAAAAGTTTAAAAATGTCCACCGATAAAAGATATAAGTATCTTCATAATATTAAACATCGTAATTATAAAACTAATTTTGAATTTCTATTATATACAATTCTATTAAGATTCAGTACCGCATAGTATTTTTAGACTTTTTATCTTTAATTATTATTATTATATCTCTAGGTTTTCAAAATAAATTGACATTTATTTGTTGGCAATGATACAATGTGTATAATTATAACTTAACATTGCTATCAGTTTTTAATTTTATAACTACTGATAATTTTCATATTTGCACATTTGGCAGAAATAATATAAATGATTTATATTATTTAGATATATTTCCATACATTTGTGCTCATGAATATATGTAGAAAGAAACTGTGTTCAACACATATATTTGAAAGTTAGACTATAAAACTTAAAAATGATTACTGATGTTTAAGTTTAATTTTTAAACATAAATAATTTCAGAAAACTTTAATTTTAAAATTGATTAAACATTTTGAAATATTAAGAATTTTTTTATATTAGACTTGAATACATGCATTTAGAAAATACACTTCATAAATTGATTTATTATCGTTTTAAACATTAATATTACATAATAACTTTCAAGGTACCTTATTCCAAGTTTAAAACTAATTTAAAACAAAAAAAATATTTTTTAATTTTTTTTGCTTCGTTATAGAAAATACATCTTTCAGACTAAAAATTAGTTTATTCTAGTTTATAATGTCTTTTAAATCACAATACAATGTTACGTACGAAATTGCAACACTTTAAATAGCATAGGTATATCCACAATTATTCTTTAATTTAACTACAAATGTTACCTAATCCAGTTATAAGTAATCATTAAAAAATACATTAAAAGAATTATACAACTCTCACTAATTTGACAAAAAACTCATAAACCATATACAAAAATTTGACTCTGATCACATTGGTCACAGTACACAAAATTGGACTAACATTTTTCATTCTTTAAGTTCATAACACTTCGCTATACCTTTCTCTCGCTGTCTAATTTACATGTACATCTGTTTGAAAAAGTTACACTGACCAGTCATAACTACTCTAATTACATGAATCACTTCAGAGCATTTAAACTCAGTACACAGATGCTTCCCAAACCGTAAACAAGATAAAAGTACACTGTTTCTTGAGAGAATATTGAAAGATGATATACGAGGGGTTCTAAAATAAGTAGAAAAACTAAAAAATAAATTGCAAAATAAAAACTGAAACATTTTTGAAGGACCTTGGGATTCACTAATGTCGACTCGAATGCGTTTATATTATTTCCAGAGCGTCTGGAAAAAGCAATTCCAATCCAAACCGTTGTACAATATCATTGCGAACATTGTCCACTCGTATGTCGTTGTACTTGTCACTCTCGCACGCGCGTTACTGTAAGTACTGAAAAAACTAAAAGGACGTACGTATTACAAACTATACATTGATCTACATGTAAAATAATTAAGGCATTAGGTATATATATACATATATATATCAAATTAGATTGAATGCCGTTTAAAACCCAGACCCCAACGAGGCCTGAGCTCCGGTGAGTAGCTAACGACGCGTTTTAATCGGTATTCAACCTTTC
>JABFPQ010000410.1:0-11981 GCA_022817265.1 Masnerella sp. ZL-2020
ATGGTTGGGGCTCCGGTTTAAGTCTATCTCGTTAGTCCGGCTAATTTGCTGCTGGCGCCCCCTGGAGGGGTAAACACCAAGCACATAAAACACTTCCCAATAAGTAATTACTTCACGACACATGGCTGCAATGCAACAATAAAAGAAACCACTATTGTCACAAACTAATACAAATCAAACCCGCGTGCAAGTAATGTTGCTCGTTTCGCGATGACCAAAAGACTGATTTTCGAAATTTCAAAGGTCTCCAAGGTGAGTCATTGGTCGAACAGGTCAAAAATTTTTCCAGGTAGAAAAGGACAAACTTTTATACAAAAATTTTTTGTACACCCCTGCTGGGGGCGCCAGCAGCAAATTAGCCGGACTAAAGCCAGTCTTAAGCCGGATGCCAACCAATCCTCACCGAATTCCCGCCAATCGTCGGCCGACGTAAAAGTAAGTAACTTTTGCTTAGTTAAACATTTTATTAGCCTCTGTTCCTGCGTACATAATTAAAACTTTAAAACAAATTGTTTACTTAGATACACAGAGAAAAAAAGTTATAAATAAATTCAGGAAGTGAAATTGCATGTTATAAGGGCATTTCATTCCTAATTCCTTAAGTACAATCTACTAGCAAAGAACAGCAAATGTTGTTGTGATAATGCGCACAGTAGTCAATCATTGTCTACTCGGCAAAGCGCGTAACGTGACTTAATACAAATTCAAAGTAAACGCCAGCATTGTTCACTTAACCACGAATTTCCTTGGGAGGCAGCAGCCGTAGTCGCGACTTTTACCCAAAGAGGAGAATTGATACGTAATGCGACAGTTAGCGTGGAACTCACTCACTTCCTGTAACTGTACATTAACATAACTTCTGCTCCGTTGAAGTTTGTAGTGACTTATTTTCCGCGTTGAAAAAGGCGCCTTTATTCGCCGACAGCTGCTCTCGTGTATAACTTTCCGTTGTCTTGAATATGTCACACGCGCAGCGTTACCCGCGCTAATTTATTTTGAAATCAGCAAAACGAACAGTTCCTTGACATTTCAGTCGCGTAGCTAATGTCATACGTGATCCTGCAGAACTCGATGTCCTTCCACTCGAACGTTTTCATATCTTCGTGTAATTAGCAATTATGTCAGGATCGTCGAAATCAAATGATGAATCGATTTTGTAATTGAGGCGTCGAATGGAAAAACATGCTAAAGTCACATTTGATCATTTTAATGGATGAAAATTTGTATAATTTTTCATTATAATATTAGTCGGATGGAAAACATGTTGAGTGATTTTAACTTCTTAGAGAAATATTAAAGGGTTGGTATGATCATTCTAACTTTTTATGACGTAAACTATATAATATAAATCTGAAAATGAACGATTTCTGATTTTGAGTAAATATGCAAAATTTAAACTCAAAGTGTAAAACATTGAATAAAATGAATACGATTTCATTGACCGTTTTACTTTTTCGCTGAACATTTCAAATTTCGACTCGAAAATAATGTACGAAAATGTTTATATTAAATAATGTTCCCCAAAAAGCAGCCGAAATTCATTGACTCGAAGCTAAAACTCCCAAATTTTATGAATTAAAAACTTTACCGTAATTCTTACCGGATCATTGATAAAAGCGACGAAACGGAACCGCGGACAAAAATGATAAAACGAATCATAAACATGATTAATCGGGAATTTTTTGTACGACACTAAGCGGAAGTCTTTTGCGCGAGCGACACGAATCGGCGAGAAAACGTGATTCGGGCGGAATTCGTGTGCAGCTTGCACTTTTTTGCCGGTGCTCGTCGACTCGCGACGCTACCGTGCGGCGCGTGTTTCTGACACACCTTATCAACGCGCCGACATAAAACTCCACGTGACATGATGGAAAAGCACAATCAGACGGCAGGCTGATATTGCACCGCAGGCGTTCCTATTCAAACTCGGCCATTATCTCGTGCACGCGGTCTTTCGCTCAATGACCATAATTTTGTACAATAAACATCATTACGTACGTCGTCGGGCTCTCCTAAGAGCACGGGCTTTGTTCCTCCCGGGCGCTTTAATTACTGAATACCTTTGTTTCATATCTCTTATTTTATTCCATAAACATCGTCTTTGATTTTACGCAAACATCCGGTATTCGTAAATTATTTTCTCCTTCCTTCGCCACTTTTTTTGCTTCATAAAAGCAAATCATACATAATTTAGTATTATTATTTCGTGCGAATCCATCAGAAAATAATCTACGTTCTTATTGGTGGTCGATGTCAAGTTTTTTATAATATCTTTTTTCTAATACAATCAGTAACGTACATGTATTAACATATTTATTTATTAACAATTTTTCTCGTAATTATTTTTCGTCCGATATTTAATAAATATTTTATAAACTTAAAATATTTATCACACAACATTAATTAATATTTCCTACCATAATTCACGTCTATTATAAAATTAAAACGCTAAACTAAAAATCTAGTAACTTCGCAACAAACTAAAAGTTTTGCGGAATATAATATCAATGTTCGTGAAAATTGAACTGCCACACAAGCGCAGTTTCCGTTTGCGATCTAATACGCGAACTGACAACGTAGTCTCATAAACTTGTAAATTAAGTCGAATTAGCCGGTCCGTAACCGCACGACGTCAAGGCCTTTTACGATTGGTTTCATTTCGTCCCTTTAATTACCGCTGCCTCGCCGTCACGTCGTGTCTGTTACGTAACCTTAGTCCGTGAAGTTGTCGCGAGACGGTACCCTGGATAAATGACGGCAACTTTTACATGGAATATTAAGCTCAAAGTTGAGTTTACTTTGAACTGCAAAACTTATTATTTCGTCGCGAACGTAAAAGTGCGCCGGCTAATGTCAGTAATCCTTTAACATACTGTTATATTTACTTGCAACGGTTCGTTAAAAAGTTACTCGAGTTCGCTGAATTTGTCTCCTCGTTTCAGTTATAAGTAAATTCCACTGCGCAGTGATAAAATCAAGAAACTTCGTTGGAACATTTATGTTTACTCGCTGATGTTTGCTGCTGCGTGGTAGTGTAATTGACTGTTTCTGTTTGAAGTGTATGTTGTTACTGAGATTTAATAGAAATTTTCGAAAATCTTAATCTTGATAAATATTTTATATTTTAATCTTGTATACTGAAATTTTTATTCATCAACAAAAACGACCAGATTATAATGAGAATTTTAAATGCTTGATTAAAACAAAATAGAAAATGTGGTAAAATATTTAGATATTGATCTAAAAAATTGTTCTAAAAAACAAAAATTTTTTGATCACAAGAAATCGAGTTCACGTTCTTCATCAAAATTTGATCAGACATTTACAATGATTGTTCAATCACCGTTTGTTAGGCGGTAATCAGATTTCCCACGCAAATGTAATCGAGATTATCAATTAAAGGAAGATTTTTGTGATGGTAATCCAGATATTGAAACGTGAAGTATCTAGAAGACGTGTATATATAGATATAGATATACACATATATAATAACGTAAAGTCGCAGACGACAATATGTAGGAAGCAAAAGTGAAAGAAAAGTCTAAAGTGGAACCCACGGAATAACGGAACGCGTGACAGCTCCTGCGGAGATTCAAATCTGGATGAGGAATGCCGACTCGGTCATTATCTGATTACGAACTTCTTAGCTTTTATAAAAGCAGTGTAAACGAGCTGACAATACACATCCCCGGCGTCCCGGAATTGGAGCTAATCGCCTGCAATGAGTGCGATTATGTCAGTTGATGCGAATATCATAATTGAATCATTTTCTAAACCCTATACAATAGCTAATCCGCGTACAATTCGAACAAAGCTTACAAACAATATATTACACAAGTTAATTGAGACAATTTGTTGCAAATGTTGTTTATTTTTTAACCGAAGAATTTACGAGCAAAAATAAAGGAGCGATTGTTGCATTGTTTGGCTTATACATTTGTGTCATTTTATTTACCGTTATATGCCAGGCGAAAAACATCACGTTTTACAATTTTAATAAAATGTACGTTTCGAAATTTGATTAACAAAATGTTGATTTTGATTTGGAAAAGAAACATCTTGTCTTTAAATGTAATGAACAAATTTTTGTTTCGAGCTTTAAAATTAGATATGCTTCATTAGAATTTTAAAATGAGATTTTTCTCTTAATTTTTATTTTATACATTTTTTCCTAGATCCAAAAACGAACTATTTTTCATTCAAAATTTGAAACGTGATATTTTTGTCGTTTAATAAAGTAGAACAATGACAGCTGACATGATTGAAAATTGTAGAAGAGAGTCGAGTCGTGATCCTTCGTGGTTTGGAGTCGTTTTCGACGCGCGCTTCGTTATGCATCGTTCGAGTGGCCATCGTGATATTTTGGACCGCGGCCGCGGAAGTAATTGCAAGAACCGTTTCTGTGTCATCGAAGCAGTGCCTCTCGTTGCGCTCAGCTGGCTGGTATCCGCCTACCATTTCCTCGTGACTCCTTTTAATCTTTAGTTAATGGCCCCCTATTCCCGATCCCGAGGGGGCACGCGATTTCAAAGCGTCACCGCAATGACTAAGATTCGATCTCGGGCTCATCAATTATCGCACGCGATACCTCTGATCCAGCAATGCAATCGCTGATTTTCAATTCCGCGGTTACGTAATCGTGCTGCATTTTATCTCGTAGAAAAAAATTTGCATTGCTAATTTTAGAATTAGAGACTAGGAGTGAGAAACGAAAAATTACTATCATGGTAAAAAGAAAAAAACGAACTAAAAAACTTTCCAACTACGAAGAGACCTATCAAAATTGTTCACTAGAAATATATGCAATCTAGATTTCGAACTAAGCAGAAACCATTAAAGTTTTATCTAGGAAAAACCTCTGAGTCTCCTAAATAGATAAGAACTCATGCAAAACTAGCATGACACTTATCTGAATATCTACTAGATAATCCACAAGTCGATATCTTTGTTCTGTATCCATAAAAACCAACAGAAAGTCTAAAACTATAACGAATCCGTTGAAAAAAACGGCTCAGTAATGATCAATTATTTTCTACAGCTACAAATGTGTAACACATTGATCAAAGGCAAACCACTGCATCTTTCTTTCGGAAAATAAATGAGAAATGCTAATACGAGAATATCTCATGATCAAAGTGTTTTAAGTGCAAAGTCATAAAAATAACACCTTTCAACAATAGCAGGGAACACCATAACGTAACTCGTCGACAATGATAATTGTACCATTAAACTTATCGCGATTTAAAAATAGATGGACATGAATTTATTTCCATCACAATAGCGCGTAACGTAATTATTTGTTCAGCGCATTTAAATGATAGGCGTAACGTTTACAAATGGATTCACACGTGAAAATAGCGCGGATAAATCAAACGGCGAAGTGCACGGCCATCGATGCCAATTTATTACTGACCTGGGGCGCCATAATATGAGTTTAAAATTCGCGGCATTCTTGCGTCAAGTAGTATCGATATAAGCGCAGGATGTGAAAATAAACATATGGGATATATATGACTTACATGTTGCAAATATGTTCCTTTCTTGTATATACCTGACATGTACGTTTCGAATTGATCCTTATTTTATTTTTAGATGACCACTTTTCAACCTTTTCAATTGTTTTTAGATGACCACTTTTCAACCTTTTCAATTGTTTTTAGATGACCACTTTTCAACCTTTTTACTAGTTTTTAGATAACCACTTTTAAACCTTTTCAATCGTTTTCAGAAGACCACTTTCGACTCTTTTTACCTGTTATCAGACAACCACTAATAATCCTACTACATTATTTTTTCATTTCCGTTTCACAGGCCGTCAGATCCGATTTACATTCACGAAAATCCGTCCGCTAATTGTGAGAGTCGTAAAAAAATTAACGCCATTTTGCGGCTATTGTTCGCGCGATCGAGATCTCGCTCATTACGACGCCGGTGACTTATCGTTCCCATTCTCGGTGTAATGGCTTAATTAATTAATTTTTCACTTACGGCCGTTAATCAAATCGGACGATACGAGATGCGTTAAAATTCTCGCAAAGATTGATATCCGGTCATAATCGCGAGCAATCGTTTCCACGAATCGATTGATCGATTGATTTCAGACGGAGAAAGTTCAGTATTCGAAGTGTTTATCTCATCAGAAAACGTGTGTCAGACTTTTGCTTTTTAACGGAGAATAAGATTAATTAGATTAGCTGAGGAAATACAAAACATTCAGTATATTAATTTTTGGAACTAAAATCTTGAGTTTGCTCGGTTAATTCCTGCTAAAAGTCTATTTAGATATCTTTACTAACGATAAGTACATTGATATCCGACCATATTCATAATTTCTCACAATAAAACCACATTAAATCAATCTAGCAACGTTATCAATCTATTTCACGCACTTTAATTATTCCACGTTTCGAGATAACTCATCTAAAATTTATTGGACTTTATCACGAAATAATTTACACGTTGAATTCTAATGAGGAAAAATCGTGTTGAAAATGAAGAGGAGGGGATGGAAAAAGAAGGATCGTTTGTGAATTACCGGTCGCGCACTTCCTCCTCGAAATAACTTCATAACCCGGCATTCCTTCATCAACTCGACAATCAACGGACCATTTCTCAATTAAACTTTCAAATTAAACGCATATTAACCATCATTATTCGCATTTTTGTCCGCGAGTGGCTAACAATCTCGCGGCACAATCCGAGCCGGCTACGATAATCAACCGAAACGATTAAATCCAACAATCAGCCGAGCTGCTAGTCTGCGCATTAAAATCTTGAGAGCCTCGGCACGGGACAATCTGAGTTTAATCAACGTCATCTGCAACGCCAAGGCTCATAAACGCGACTTCGACGGCCTAGTCGCTTCCAATTATATTTGTCTTGCCGCAACCTGATCGTCTAGTCGATGTTGTGAACTGACTTGACATTGAAATTGACCTGTTGCTTGCCGGGTCCAATCGACCCAGTAGTTTGTTACGGTTTTAACACTGTTTTTGAGAGATAAATATAAATCTGAAAAATAAAAATGTTGTTTAGTCTATATAATAGTTGTAAAAAAACTTTGTTCTATAAATTTCTGTTAATTTTGACAGCAAAATGATTATTCCACGAAATATTCAATAATTTATCATCATAATGAGGTTAGTTTATGCAATTTATAAATACACTCAATGCATTTCCTGACCAAAATATAGAAAACAGATGACTTGGTGTCGCTTTGCACAGACTAACGAATGTGTTTGATATTTATGGGGATAAATATCGAGAACCGCGAAGAGCAAAACCCGAATGCATGTTGCCAAAGAACATTCATTTCCCGAGTAAACAGACTTTTACCTCAGATTACCGCATGACTAAATAATAATTCATACACAAATGAGTTATTATTATGTGTTTTAGAATTAATTACTCGCACAGATTTACGTCTGATTACGTAAATAAACCGATTCAGTAACGTGAAAGTTAGGATAAATATTGTAGTCGTGATTTTATGACGTAATATTTACCAATTATTAATCAATTTTTAATTCACTTATACAAATTATGAGATCATTGATATGAAGAAAATGTTGAACTAAAAGAAGGTTTTATTTGAATTGTATAAATGGTACGCTAAATTCCTTTTAGATATCTTGAGTATCATATTTTTTAAAGATTTAGGTAAATATAAAACATTGAAACAAATCCTTGAATGAGATAACAGGATATCAGGACTGAGAGCCACTGCGTGACGAGGCGTAAATGGTTGAAGGAACGCCGATCAATGATCCCAGTATCGATAGATCCATTAATGGTTGCTCGGACGACTAAAATTTCCAGAGACTCAACGTCTTGCAACTTGCATTGCACACCTTGAACTTTTTTTGCTCGTCTTGTTTGCCGGACTAATGCAATAATTCGGACAACACGTTTTTGAATAACTCAATAGAAAGCTGCGCAATATGCAGAGTAAACGTTTTTTTTTTTTTAAATTCTGATATCTTTTATTGGACAGGATATTTGCGAATCGAAAATTTGCGAGCTCCGTTTGCAGCGTTAGATTCAATTTGGTGTTCATTGTCTACGATAACTCGACGAGCCCGATGAGCCGTTGAAAAATTGATTATATGAATCAGCGAGTCGACATTCAGTAGAGATAATACGCGAAAATGGTGAATCTTTATCAAAGCTGCTTCGAAACGTGAAACTGTACGTTATATGGAGCGAATTTCTTCTCGTGAAATTTTTATTAGTTCTTTGCTTTTAAACTAAGGAAATTGCTCGAGTGTCTTTCGTTTTTTTACTTTTACTATTGATACACATTTTCAAAAATGATCTCGTTAATTTATATTTCATGATTTGTCTTTTTATGCATGATGAATGCTGAAATTGCTCATTTGATAAATTTAAAAGTAAATTTAATGAATTTAAAATGTATATTAAATACAATTTTTCGTGTTTAATATCGCTTTGACATTGAGGAAGTAGTATGAAGAACTGGAATTATATATTTTTAGAAATTGGAATACCTACTATGAAAAATGCACTACATTCCAACGTTTGATCAAAGTTTTAGCATATGATTCTCGAAGTCGATTACATTCTAGCGGAAAGCGGGTTGGATGAGCCGTTAATGATAGGTTTATCGGCCGATTTTCACGGTTTCACATTTGCTTTGCATAATTTACGAGCGCGAACGGTACCCGGGTCAAAAATCGCGGCGCCGTTATTTTTACTTTCGTTGTTGCGGTCGGCGGCCACGCGATGCCACGGATTTTAACCCGATTACACGCTACCCTTTAAGCCCGACTTCCGGAAGGTGACGTCGCAAGATGGATGACTCTCATTATTCATTCATTACGAACCGTGCCACTTTGGCTGCACAATCAAAGCGCAATTTGCGTTGCGCGCGATTTTTGCGACTTTTTCGCCGAGACAAAAGCCGCGCCGCGAATATTAGCGGGCAATCTTTCTTTCGGCATTCCGCGAGTTATCGTCGTCGTAAATCGAGGCACGGATTTTCTTCGAACGTATAATCATTCGCGTCTAATCGATGCGAGCCATCGCCGGGAAACAAAGCAACGTGACCGAAACAATTAAAGACCATCTTCGGGCACCAAAACGATCGCAAATAAGTCCCGCCGCGGCCTCGCATTACGCTTTCCAGCCTGCTATTTATTGTTTCGTGACTTATAATCGCAAAACGAACTTGTTTCTGGTTTTATCATTTTATTAGCTGAATAAACAATTTATATTTTAAACTATTTATATTGTTCATTTTACAATCTACAAAAATTCATTTTATAAATGTTGGACAAATATTCTGTTTTTTGTCTTGCAAAATTAGTTATTTACTTAACCCGGTGGGAAAAGTAATTTTCAACGAGTGTGAGTGTGACCGTTATCAACAAAAAATTATTATCTCAAATTCAAACCGTGAATAATATTCTACTTTTTTTAAATATTGAATCTCCAACGTGCCAAAAGAGACATTTTAATTTTATTGAAACTCGTTTTCACAAAATCGCGATCATCAAAATTGATCAGCTGTCCCGATAAACGACACAAAATCGTTTAATCCATCGTTTTCCAAATATGTCCTATCGCGCTCGATATCGGACAATAAAGAACGCGAACCGCAATAGAAACCGGCCGAAAGTGTAACGAGACTTTTTGTCCGCCTCCAAATTATGTTTCTCCGCGATAAAGCCAGAAAGTCTTCTTTTTGCGATGACTCGCTCGGACGCCGCGTGTAATTACGTATAATGAATTGTGAATTCATTATAAATCTGGGTTATGCGCGGAGATCGGCGATAAGGAGCGCGTTCGCGGCGCAAAAATCGCACTTTTCGCGATAACGCCCAATTGACCTTGTCGATAGATGTCTCGGACGGAAGTGCGCCTGTCATACAACTGGAATGTAAAACCGGTCACACTCTGGTTAATACGGGCGAGCGCGGATTACGTGTACGCAACGTGTCTGCGCGCTTTTACACGGGCCGAACCTGAATGGACATTTGGTATTCGCGCTATCGTCGCCCGATCGCGCCATCTTCCCTGCATAACAGATTCGAGCCACGATAATCCAAACAATGTAACCGTGTTATGGCCCACGATTGTTTTATCAATGCAAAATTTGCTCGACAAATGGGCAAACGTTTTAACGTCAAATCAAGAAGGTAACATCAAATTACGGATATCCAGAATGTAATATTGCAATATTTACTTAATGCAATATATATTTTTGCAAGGTCATTAGTTTTTATTATGTAAACATTACAATATTGACTAAATAACAGAATACGATTTTTCAAGGTCATTTGCTTTTATTATGTAAACATTGCAATGTTTACTAAATAAATGAATACGCTTTTTTCAAGGTCATTTGTTTTTATTTTGTAAACATTGCAATGTTTACTAAATAAAGAATACGATTTTTTCAAGGTCATTTGCATTTATTATGTAAACATTGCAATGTTTACTAAATAATTTAATAAGACTTTTTGAAGGTCATCCGCTTTTTCATGTTTTTTACTTATAAAGAAAAACTACCACAACATTTTCAGAAAAATCTCATGAAAATAAAATTAAACATGAAAAATTTAGTAAACTTCTATATTTTTTCATTGAACATTTGTTCGATTAAAATCATCAAATCGAATATTATTAAACATGAAATTTCCTTCATTAATAAAAAAAACCTTGATATGAAATTCTGGTTTTCATATCAAACATCGATTGACAAAATCCATAAACAAAACATTTTTAAACCAATTCACAGTACATAAACTTGATAAACGATAAAGTCCGAAAAAAGGCCGAAATTTCTCCAACAGTTTTCACTCCAATTATTATTAAATTCTATAATCCGCCCGTTATTTCTACTAACAAACCAAACTTGTTTACGCGGCTGAATTACACTCGACTTAACCACAACAGTTTCGATAACCGCCGAAAAAACGAAACCTGGTCACATTTTGATAAAATAATTAGGTTAAGCCGAGCGGAAACACTTAACGATGGAACGTGTTTCGGATTTGGAAAAAATTTGGACCACTTTTTGTCGTGGCGTACTCGCCGACCGAATCGGGCCCGAAATTTTCATCCGGAGAAAATGATCACCGCAGAGCGGAAAAAAACTCGTCGCATTCCGAAGTGGACTTCTTCCGGGAATTTCACTTCTCGAGACAAAAATCGTCTATTTTTTCGCGATTCGTAATCCAATCTTTTACAATGCAAGTAAGGTCAGCGGCATGAAGAATGGATCGTAAGTGTTCCAATAGGTGAAACGCCGTTATAATAAGTGAAAGGTTACAATCGGAGAAATTGCAAGAAGTGAAGTTGTAGATTCAATCAATCGGGAAAAATGGGTGGATCACATTTGCGCTTAATTTATTTTTCTATAACATTGAAATCAGTTGTAAAAATTCAATTTAATAGAAAAATTTCGATGAAATGTTAAAGAAACATTTCACTTTCAAAATTTTTTACCAGAAATTGAAAAATGAAAACGAAAACGTAATAAATTATCTTAAAATTAATGTTTTTCAAAAAGGGGCGTCAAGGTTTTGGATTCAAAAATATTTGAATGGCTGTTTAAATAACGGAAAAATCGCGTGTGCCTATTACCGATAAACACACATTAATCCTCTTTTGTAATAGCCTGAAATAGCGTTTATTGGCGCGACGCGACTTTACAACTGTTTTAGAAACGACTTATTGCGTAGAAACGCGAAAAGTATGCAAAACCCGTAAACTCATAAAGGCGCTATTTTGAGGTCAAAAATTGCAGGCCTACAAGTCTCGCGCTCTTCTCGGCTCCTGTCGTGTTTTAACGATTCAATAGTTTTATAATACGATTATAAACTGGTTGTAAACTCGTCTTACACGTGTATAAACTGCGAACACTTAACCGTATATAGCCGACACTAACTTCGTTTTGCTTTTTGTAATAATCATATCGATGTTCTACCGATTTTGTCCAGTCGATCAAAGTTAAATAA
>JABFPQ010000412.1:0-11970 GCA_022817265.1 Masnerella sp. ZL-2020
TTGAAAATTTAACTACAGATTCTTATTCAGCGTCTTCGAAAATACTAAAATACTGATTTTCAAAAAAATACGATCACTTTTTCAATTTTTGTTCCGCCATATTGGATCCGCCATTTTGAATTTTAAATATGTAACAACAGATTCTTATTCAGCGTCTTCGAAAATACTAAAATACTGATTTTCAAAAAAATCCGAACACTTTTTCAATTTTTGATCCGCCATATTGGATCCGCCATTTTGAATTTTGAAAATCTAACAACAGATTCTTATTCAGCGCCCTCGAAAACATTTACAGTGATATTTTTTTCATTAATTGTGCTATTAGAAAAATGTATGACTCAAAGGGTTAAAACAAAATTTTTTTTACTAAATTTTAATTATTTCTAATTATTTACTAATTTTAATTAATTTTAAAATATAGTTACAATTAAGAAATAATAAACAATTAATAAATTGTATAAACAATTCGGTAACTTTATTCAGTACATTCAATTTGAACATTATATATTTTATATTTTTTGACCGAATACGTTGTTTTTTATTATTAGAATATATTATTAAAGACATTACCAGAACCTAAATTTGTTGAAAATGCATATTATTTAATGGAAACGTTCGTTTAATTTTCTGGACTCACAAATTCTCTTATTTTAAGAGGTTTGTAGTATTTTAAAGAAAAAGAACTTATTTTCTTTTATTAATAATTTCTAACCTCAAATTCACTTGAAAAAGAGATAAACAATTTTATTATAAGATGTTTCATTTTGTAGTGTTTTTTTGATATTTTTTGTTAAGTTTTTTGTATTGAATTAACGTTCTTTGAAAATTGCATTAGGGTAGAGTGGGTTAAAAAAATTCGTGAAACGTTAATAATGAGATAAATAATATACATTTGGTAAATAACGAAAAATTTTTCTAAAGATATTAAATACAATGCATATGACGAATATTCTCGATTATGATTCTAAACTAATTAAAATAAATTTTTATTAAGCACTTTCATTAAGATTAAGATATGAATTTTAAGCATTTCAATAAGTTTACCATGTGTCACCTAATTTGGCTTATTAAAACGCTTTGGATGATAAACATTTTATATCAAAACAATTAATATAATTATCAACTTATTAAATACAACACTGTCGAAAAAATTAAATTGGCAAATAATAAAACTATTATTGATTAAATATGAACAATACTGCTTTATTCCAATAAACATTTCGACTAATGCATTAATCCGAATTATTCTAAATTTAAAATGATGTTACGAAAACATCGATTTATATCGTTTTTGAATTAATGTTCGCTTACATTTATATGTTGAAAAACGTCATAAAAAAGACCTAACGTTGACATTTTAAATTAAATATCAAATCTGTCAATGTAAATTGTTGAAAAGGATTAACTACACTGACGCAATAAATCAAAAAATTCACTGTCACAAATGACTCATTAAACGAATGAAAATAATTACATACTTTTATTAATAGAAACTTTCAAACGAAAGTTTTATTATTATTCCTAGCGAAAAGTAACTACAAAAATAAGTAACGTAAAAAAATATGACCTTCACTCGATATTTATTCGACTACGAAAAAAAAAAATAAACACATTTATTAAAATCACTTTATTTATAACTTAAAATACAAATTCATCGACCTTTTTCAAACGGGTTGATTAATCTCTTTAATTCCTTCGCCGTCAAAAAACTCGTGATTTTCAAAGTGCAAACATCGGGTAACTCCACAAAATCGCCTAAAATCCCGCGAATAATCTCGTGGCCTTGTTCGATAACTTCCGCCTTATTCGCACAAAGTATGATACGTCTTTTCAAAACACTCGAATAAATCGGAAAAGTTTTACTAAAATCCACATTGATCAATTTTTCCCGAACGCTCTTGTTTCCTAAATACAAAATCGTTTGTCGCAAACTCGACGTGAGGAAATCGCTCAGTCTAATGTTCGCATTTTCGCAAACTATCACTCGTTGCATTTTTTCGATTTCGTCCAAACATCTCAAACAATGGTCGTTCAAATGTCCCGGAAGTTTCTCGAACAATTCGATAACTTTTTCATCGATTTTCAGACTCAAAATTTTGAGTATGACGTAATACAAAGACAAGTCGCAGATAAAGTCGGACTTTTTGAAATTCGCGCCGTGCAAAAGTAGACTCTCGACCACGTGGTCCTGGTGTTGGTCGATGGCGACTTGGAGGGGGGAAAACCCGTTGCTTTTGAAATTCACGTCTGCTCCTCGGAGCAGGAGAAGTTGCACGATTTCTTCATTACCGACTCTCGCGGCGACACCCAGTGGCGTTTCGGGCCCGAAATTGACCGTTTTGACCTTATCGATTAAACTTTCCACAACGTCCGCCAGGTGGAGCTCGATCGCGTAACACAAGAGCCAACGTTTGTCCTCTTCCGTCAAGTGGATTTCCGCGTTATGCTCCAGCAGAAAAAGCACCACTTTTGGGTCTTCGGTCATCAGCGCTTCCGCAAGCGGACTTTCGCTATTAACATCTTTCACGTGCAAATCTGCGCCATTTTTCACCAGAAACCGGATAATCCCCAAATTTTGCGTGTCGATCGCGGTGTAAATCGGCGTTTTCCGCTTCTCGTTTCGGAAATTCACGTTTGCTCCCCGTTTGATTAAAAGTTTCACCATGGCTAAGTTTTCTGTTTCTATGGCTAATTCTAGTGGTGTGACGTTTTGGTCATAATTGTTTACGTTCGCTCCGAAATCGAGTAGTATTTTCACCATTTCCAAGTTGCCGCAGTCGATCGCTATGTGCATCGGTGTTTGACCGCTACCGTTTTTGGCGTTCACGTTCATTCCATTGGACAAAAATTGCCTGACCTCGTTTATGTTGCTATTTCGGACAGCTTTATGCAATCGGCCAATCACTTCTGATACTGAAAATTGCAGAGACTATGAATCAATTATTTCATGAATTTTGTCACGTCACGCTTTCCAACACTCAGTAAACAAGTGTTTTTTTGAAAAACACTAATTTTCAAAGTGTAAATAAATAATTTTCTCTACGTAATATTACTGCAATAAATTAATTTTACTAATTAAAATAAACAAACTATAAAAATTATTACAAAAAATTTTTTTCATATCAAAAAAATAATTAAGGTTATTTGTTATTTCAGTAGAAACCAAATTTTGTCGAAATATAAAAATCAAAGTTCAAATTAACAATAATAATATAATCATTCTATTTCTCGAAAAATCTTAAACGATCTTAACAAACATAATGAATTTGTGCAGTAAAACTTTCCGCTATGACGCGTTTTTATTAATTAACAAAATACATGTACTATTTAAAGAAATTTGAATGATTTTTTTACTATGCAGAGAAACTTGGCATATTACCCATATTATGAAACATATTACGAAAATATCCATACTTTTGTAATAAACAAAATTTCCCATCCGCCAAAAAAAGTGTTCAGCAGAATTAACACTCGTCCGGTGTGTCTGATGAAAATCGAATAATCGATGTAACTTCACTATTTTATTCATTTTTTTGACACTAACGTTGAGTTTTTGTTGAAACGACGAAACCACAAACCACACTAAAGATAAAGTGTGCAGTGAATGTATTTTATTAATAGTGAATCATTAGTGGATGAAAATAAAGACAGATAATAATACAATGTTATTTGTTTCACAGTCTGTAATTCAAAAACGCTATTAGAAATATATTTTTATTTAATAACTCATCCTGGATAGCAATTTAAATGATTGTTGATATGAAAATTCGAAATGTAATTTAATTGCGATAAAAAGTCCATTTTTGATCAAAATCACGTTTGAAGTTTAAGATAACATTCTTGAAAAATAATTGATTTTACAGAGAAATTTGGATAAAAAGGTCTTATCTAATCAAACAAATTTTTTATTTTATTATTTTTTTTTATTTTCAAAATTCGTTTTTTTTTGTTTTTTTATATATTTTTTTATTTAATATATTTATGTACCTATATAAATTTATTTATTTATTAAATAGATATATGAGCATTTATACATATGATTAACTTAAATAATAATTAATAACTAATACAGTCATAAATATTTGAACACAAAAATTGTAAACAAAAAAAAGCGTCAGTGTTTACAAATTTAGTTTAACAAGTAAATTATTTTAATATTGATCGATGCGACATAACCAATAATTGTATTTCTTTCTCATTAAAACGCCTCAAAATATTTACATAACATTCATCCGGAAGTGTCATAACTCTACTACAAATTTTGCTAACAATTTCGAAACCTTTATCTAAGAATTCTGCTTTTCTGGAACATATTTCTATTCTCCGTTTTAAATTACTCGAATAAATGGGATATTGCGTATAAAAATCTTCACAAACTACTCTATTCTTAATTTCAGCATTTTTAAGATAATACGTTATTTTTTTGACATCTTTTTTTAAAAAATCGTAAAGCGTAACTTCGGAATTTTCGCAAATTACATGTTTTTTCATTTCCTCAACTTCGTTGCAACAATCCAAACTGAATTTTTCGGACTCCAAATTCATTACATTTTTAAGGCATTCTTCGTTCATTTCAGATAAATGCAAATTCAGGGCCTTTTGTTTCAGTAAATGTTGAAGCAGCATTTTTTTCATTTCTTCAGCTATTTCTAATCCTGTCGTCGAAAGTATGTGCATAACGTGAATTTTTGTGACGATGTATTGCAGGGGAGTGCAGGAATATCCACAACAATATTTCATCACATTAACATCCGCGTTGTATTCCAAAAGCAACTTAACGATTTCGGTATCTTCGTGGGAAATCGCGTAATACAAAATCGTTTTCCCGCCACGATCCCTCAAATTCACATCCACGCCTTTGCTCAAAAACAATTTTAATAATTCTCCCAATGGAATTCTGTTGGGATTTGAAGCCACGTCGTTGCAATACGCCACGATTTTTTCCATTTCGATTTCAACGCCGTAGTCCAAAAGCGCCGAAACGATCTTCAACCGATTTCTGCTCAGCGCCACCTGCAGAGGGGTCTGACCACTGCGATTTTTGAAAGTCACGTCCGAGCCGTTTCGGATCAGAAGTCGCAAAACCGGTTCGCTGCCGATTTGGGCCGCTACGCAGAGCGGCGAATCGGGATCGGCAAAGTGCGGGCTCGAAACCCGCCGAGCCAGCATGTGCACGACGTTTTTGAGGTTGAGCTCGGTTGCGTAGAACAACAGCCATTGTTTTTCTCTTTCGCGTAAATGCAAATCCGCCTTAAAGTTCAATAATAATCGAATTAAGGGGTAGTTGTGCGTGAAAATCGAACGGTATAAGGGTCTTTTTCCCCTTCCGTCCTGCAGGTGCACGTTCGCACCGTGTTTGATGAGTAATCTGACGAGTTCTAGGTTCTGCTGTTCTATGGCTAAGTTCAGGGGCGTTTCCTTCGAGCGAGTTATGGTGTTGGGATTCGCGCCAAACAGCAAAAGGAGTTGGACCAGTTTTTCGTTTTTCTGCGAGATTGCGATGTGGAGAGGATATCGGGAATCCGAGTTCAAAGCGCTGGGGTTTACACCTTTTGCTAACAGTAACTGCACTTCTGCTAAGTTGTTGCGATTTATGGCGTCAAAAAGCGCTTGCACTTTGAGTGGGACTGAAAAAATCAAAATTGTTTAGATTTCTGTCAAATAATGTTCATATGAAATGCATTTTTTAATATGATGTTGATTTAATAAGAAATATTAAATAACTGTTCAACAAAAACCTTTTTAAAAGGTTCGAAGAATTCGGATTTTTTTTTTACATAAAATCCGAAATTTATATAATTTTTTACCAAAACAAAAAATTTAAAATTTGTCTTACAGAATTATGAAGAAAGGTCGAAAGATTAACGTTCTAAAAGATTTTTCAAAAATATTGAAAATTACCCTCAGAACATTGTAACAAAAACAACCCTTTTTTGACAGCTTTTTGTTTATAACAATGTTGCTTTTTGCAAAAATTGAAAAAATATTCCTTATCAATTATTAGAATACTAAGGACTATATAAAAAAATTATATAAAAACAAAAACAAAATAAAACAAAACAAAATTAAAACATAATTGTGTTAAATTTTTTTAAAAGATAATTTTTAATTCATAAAACATTTTTTGATAGTTGAATGCAGAGAATTTTTAGAAAAATGTCATCATTAATAAATAATGTATCGGCGTTTTTAGTAAACACTTTGAATCGAACTGGTATATTTTTTACGAAAAAAGTAAGGTCTTAACTAATTAAATTTCAATACAATACGTAAAAATATATCAAATATAGTATAAAGTATATTTTTTTAATAAATATTATAATATACCTGTCACCTAAAGCGACATATGTAATTTTATTTATTTAGATTAATATGCTAAATGTGAAATATTATTAGAATAATATTGTAAATAAATTCCCATTTATTCCCGCTGAATGATAATAATGTAATAAGACATTTGACAATCTTACACTATAACATAAAATGTAAACAAATTATTTGATTACCTTTATACACTCAGAAACAAATGATATTAATTTTGACTGTTTTTAACATCTTTTTGGCGACATTAAAAAAAACAGAAATACTACAGTTGAAACCAGTGAAATTCACTATTTAAAACAACAAAATTTACTGTTTCACCAGAATAACACAGCCGTTCAAAAAACAGAGTTAATTATAATCAAAATAAAAGAAAAAAACAGTAAGACTAATTAAAAAAGTCATAGTTATTTTTAACATATTATATTTTTGACATTTAATTTTAGTATAAATAGAGTTATCAATAATTAGAAATGTTGTTTACCTTTACAAGAATCCTCAAGAAATGAATCCATGTGAGAAACTGGCGTTTTATAATCGTAATGTAGGATATCAAACACATCTTTCAAGTCACTCATTTTTAATTAATTCATATAAATATAACAGTAGTAAATATATATACTGTTAATATCTTTTTATTTATATTTACTCGAACGTTTTGAAATAAAAATAATAACAAAATATTGGATATTTATTGTGAATTTAAACAAAATCATATATTTTACTTTCTAATCGAAAAGCCAACACAAAATACAATGAAGACTTACTTTGCAGTTTATTTATGACAAACTTCAAAACTATATATACACAAATAGTGTGCATGTTAAAATTAGCAATAAATATCCTAAGTATTATATTAACCGTTTATTATTAACTTATCTATTTTATTATGCGTTATCGAATGTACAATTTTTAAAAATACTATGAATCCAAGGTTTAATTAGTGGTTCTATTTTTAGAAGTAATAATAATTAACGTTTATCCGAAAGGATGATTTTTTTCATTATAAACAGGAATTTAAAATAATAATTTTTATACAAAGGGATTTAAATAACAAATACATTAAATTGAAATTTTTCTAATGAAAACGGTTTTACAAATGTTATGCATATATGTCATGCAGACTAAATAATAATATTTATTGTAATTAATTTAATCATAAGATAATAAGTAGCTTTATTTTATTCATAGACAAGTTTTTAACTTGAGTGTTGAGTTTTGTATTAAAGTTATATATTATTGTACTTAAAATATATTAAAAAAAATTGAGTCAAACATCCAAAAGTTGTTTGTTATTAAACCTCATCTAAAGTTTACTCCGTTTTTCAAGCAAAAATCGGAAAGACCCCCTTAATCAATTTGCAAGCAAACCTTAATGTAGACACATGATCGCTACTGAACATTCAAATTCAAATGTATTCTTATTTATATATAATTAACCACCCTTGGATCAATCTGGGTCTTTTTTGAGGGTATATTGTCTTGAATGATAATAACGACATATTAATTATGATTTTATTTTTGTAGAATAAATATTAAACAGATATAAAACATGTTTTAACGTATCTTAATTTGTTTTTAGAACGACACAAATAATAGTTTCTGATATGGATACATCTCAGACCACTCAGGATCCGACTCGTTATTGTGATCATTTGATTTTAACAAAAATCTTTATCCTTTTCTGCAGGAAAATTGAGCCACTATATTGATTTTGCGAGCAATCGGTAGCGTAGGTCCATTTTTTAAAACCAACTCAAAATCCGACTCAGAATCTGACTTAGAAACTGATTAAGAATCAGACTCAGGCCTAGAATTCCAGTCGAATTCTAATTCGAGATTAGATCTTGGATTACAACTCAGATTTTACAAAATCGGGATCGTTCGATTTTACCAAAAATCTTATATCCTTTTCTGTAAGAAAAGTCATTATATTCATAGTACAAGTAATCGGTAGCCCTGGTTCATTTTTAAAAACGCCATATAAAATGCCGTGCCCTTGAGAAAAGTAATCTGCTTTTCTAGAACCCGATTGCACCCGTTGGTTTAACATATTTGCATATAACGGAAATTTTTCTTCAAATTTTTCGTTCAATAACTTTTGTTTTATACTTTCGTTGCAAAAAATGAAAAGTATTTTTTTTATATTTTTCGTGAGGAAAACAAAATAAGTTATTGCAGATTCTTCGTGAATCACATTTTTCTTCATTTCCTCAACTTCGATCATGCATTTTTGTTTCAATTGAATCCAAGTGGACTTCATTTCCGTATCGAGCATCTCTAAATATTGCGGCGATATCTTTTGATTTAGACATATTTTTTTGGCTGCATAAGATACGCACCAATGGGGGAACTTATAATGATTATCCGACAAATCATCATCGGTGCCATTCAAGAGCAAAGTTTCGAACACTTTTTCTTCGTTTACATACCACATAGGAAGACTATTACAACAGTTTCGATAATTTATATCGGCGCCTTCTTCAATCAAAAACTGTACTAAATTCTCATTTTGCATTTTTGCTGCAACGCACAAAGGCGTATCTGGCGTTCTAAAATTTACGTTTCCAACGTGATCAATTAAGATTTTTATAACTTCCTGATATTGAAGTTCTGTTGCATAACTGAGCATCCAACGTTTTTTTTCCAGAGTCATATCCCTGTCCGCTTTTCTTTTTAGAAGAAAAGACGTTATTTCAGCAGTACTATTACATAAAGCATAAAAAACAGGCGGCTGATTGTTGAAATCTGTAACGAAAAGATTTGCTCCACGGTTTATGAGGAGATTTATGATGTTGATATTCTTTGTTTTTATAGCATAGTATATTGGTGTTTGACCTTCTCTACCTCTTAAATTTACATCACTACCTCGGTCGAGAAGTAAATTGATGATATCTAGATTTTCTTTTGAAATCGCGAGAGAGAGCGCCGTATCCGTCTTCCAAACGATTTCGGTTTGTTTTGGAAAATATTCTAATAATAAATCAATCATTTCAATGTTTCCATTTTCAATTGGAGTAAACAACAAAGCTTCAGGTCTGCTCTTGAATTCAGTAATGATTTTCGGAGTTGTTTCCAGAACATATTTAACGATTTTTACGTTATTTGTTGATAAAGCTTGTCTAAAGCGTTGCCTTTCTTTTGCGTTGTCCATCACTGCAATAAAAAAATTATCATCAAAATGATTTAAAAATAATTTTGAAAAAATTTCAACTTATCTTGAAGCCACGGTAAAGTTTATTTTCTAATCTTTATTATTTGTTTGTTTGTTTATGTCAAAATCAGCTGTTTGACAACAACATGTAAATTAGCAAATTTACATCACAAAATTACAAAATTTGATAAAAAAATCACTTTTAACCTGTAATTACTAATCTTTTTGTAGTATTTCTTGTATTTAGAAATTAATAGTACAATTTAAACAAAAAATATGTTTTATTATTAAAAAAAAAACCAAATTGAAACAGCACTTCAGCGATGTGTGATTCAGTTGACTTTTTCAATGAAATTGGTACCCAATGTGCGCTTTTATAACTCTCCAGATTGTTTAAGACGAAATGATGGTTATTATCACCATAATTTGGTTTGAATAGTTATTATTTGAAAAACGAATAACATTATTATTAATAATAATTAGTATTTAAATAAGTGAGTTAATGCATTCAATGTTGTCATATTAGTATCACATGATTTTTGACAATATTTACCATCTTAATTAAAGTTTGTCATAATGATGTCTCATTATAGTCTACTGAATTAGTTAAAAGCGTTTTACGAGTGGATCAATTAATAGAGCATTGAGGAAAAAAACTTACCTGCAGTTATGTGGATCAGCAAAAATGCAACTGGTATAGTAAAAAAAACTACAACCAAATTGTTATTGCTCTGGTGTCGCTTTAATGCAGTACGGCTGGAAATTCTCTTATTGCGGATATTTTATTAATCGCTATACTGAACTGAAATAAATAATTGCGATATATTTGAGTTTCTTAAACCTAGAAGAAATATGATGACGTTCAAACTGAAAACTTGTTTTTTTGGAGATACATGAAAAAAAACTTAATTTTGTTCAAGTGCAATTGTTTTAATTCCCATAGGAAACACTAAAGTTTATGAAACTTCTAAAATTGGTAAAAACTAATATTCAGCTCGGTTTAGTAATAGTTAGGAAAAACGTTAATTACGGCTAGATGTATTTTTAAAAACGGTCGAATATCGCCTATACTGTTAATTTTCAGTTTAGGGACTTTTTATCGGTAACGTTGAAAGGTGGACTAGGCAAGAGTTACTAAGCTTTGCTAGATCGTAACCTCTAAGACGCCTGACTGTTGAGCATCAATTTTATTTTACTTTATATAATAATTTCTCATTTTGTAATAAATATATTAATTTATTTACAATAACGACAAACATTACCGAATTATTAGTAAATAAAACAAAAAAGAAAGTTGTTTGATATTTGTATTCATTTTAAAAATGTTTATCTTTGAGAGAGATTTGGACTCGTCACTTTTGAGTCACGTTGCAAAGTCAGCCACCTAACCAGTTAATTATATAGTCACCTTGTCAACATGCAAAGTCTGATTCACTTAAATTCGATGTACAACGACAATTCTGTTTAAGTAGATGGAACATTATTTTTTGTCAAGCTGTCTACATGGCGAATCTGCAAAATATGAAGGATAACAATATAAGAATGTCTTTTTCTGTATCGATTTTGTTCAGAATTTGTAATTATTATTTCAAATAACATTAAATGAATTCATTTAAAGTATTCAATTGTTTGTTCTAGGCGCATTTTTGCGAACGCTAAACTGTCAGACGTCTCGGAGGTTACAATTCAGAATCGCTTAGTATTCTTTGCATAGTACACTTTTTAATGTTACCTATAAACGTTTTCTAAACTGTAAATTAACCCTTCACGTACCGACGGGTTTTCGGCATGTTCGGTATTGTGGACTCGACATGTTTTTTGCTTTTATTGTTGCAACTTGTGTGCACCATATGAATAGAAACGACTTATTATATTTGTAAAAGTAGTTTTCGACATGAAAAAATTATAAACATTGATAAATAAACAAGAGTTAACGATAGCAGTTATGGGATTACAAATATGATATAAATATAATAAAAACTTTTTTAAAACTGGAAAATAAATAAATAAATAATAACAATAATAATTTCAAAAATATTGACAATACTAAACTAAATAAATACATTAAATAATAAAAAATCTTAAATAGTGTCATTCATAAATAATAAATAATTTATTTATTTTTTATTAATTAATTGATCAATTTCACTTATTTATTTATATTAGTGTATTATAAGTGCATCGAGAGAATAGAGCGAGAAAATTTCAGAAACATCCAAACAGTTGTTTGTTATTAAACCATATCTAAAGTTTAACCAGTTTTTCGGGCAAAAACAATAGGAAAGATTTCTTAATAAATAAAATATGTTTTTTAGTTATACAAAATATTTTATTAACAAGTAATTTTACATTTTCTTATAAAAACTAACCACACTCTAAAAACTAAGCGTTCTCTTGGCGTTTTTTAGAGAACGTTTGATCGCTAAAAAACGCTTTAACCGTTCTGTGGGGAACGCTTAGAGCAAAAAAACGCTTTAAACGTTCTAAAACGGCCT
>JABFPQ010000413.1:0-11969 GCA_022817265.1 Masnerella sp. ZL-2020
TTTTAAAATATAAGATTTTTTGTATAGAATTTAAAATAAAATGTGTAAAGCAGATCTCAAATGTATTTATTTACAATTGAATTAATTATGAATAAATACATTTTTTGCAATCTGCAAATCATTATTCCTAAATTATTATAAAACTACTAGACTTGTCAAATGAATCTTCGTAGGATTCAGACTTTTTTGTAAATATTTTTGGAAAATCTCTACAGAAATAGGTATACTTTTTGTTTTATTTGTTTGCTGAGGTCAAAAGTATTATCTAAATATCAAAAAATTATCAATTTTGTATGTCTAATAAAATTATATTTACATTTGAACAATTTATATTCATTGAATACTTCATTTTTTAATATTCCTTGTTCAAATAATCTTGATATACAATTGTTAATTAGGTATATATATTTTATAATTTTTCCATCTTTTTGAATAACTTATGAACTCAACAAATGAATCAAATCAAATTGATCTATTTCTGCAGAGATATCCAAAAAATATAAACCCAAACGTCTCAATCCACAAAGATTCATATGAAAAGTCTATCTGAAACATATTAAACATTGTTTTTACAAATTGAAACATCTAAAGTTGAATATAAAATCCAAATTATATTATTCTGATCATTATAATATTGATATAACCAAACCATTCAACATCAAAAACTTATATTTCCAACTCCAAACTTCACTACCTCTGCAATCACAACGAATAAATCTTTCCTCAACCACAATTAAAATTTCCCTTCCTGAATAATTCAAATTAATAATCGACCACTTGATTATTTTGAACGGGCATTTTCGATCGGAAAATCCTAATAATTCTACTCTTCGCTTGCAGATAAGGATTCGAATAAAGACGTGGAGAAGGGGGAAGTGCGGGGCAACGGGGGATCCAGTCATTTCCAATTTGCCAACGACTTACAGCGCGCTTCGAGCAAAGGCTCAGTGCTCTCGACTGCGGGCAAAGTAATTGAAAATGCTTATTATTATCGCCGGCAATACTTTGCCTGATGACTTTGTATAAATGACTTCTTTGGCGTTTCAATTTCAGAGCAGCGAAAACGGAACTTTGGAATGTCCCTTGTGCTTGGCCGAACTTCCCGTCGAATTGTTCCCCGTCATACAATCGTGCCACCATCGCAGTTGCTACGACTGTTTCCAGCAATACCTGAAGGTTGAAATTTCAGAGTCCAGGGTTAATATTGCCTGTCCAGCTTGCTCAGAACCTTTACATCCTAATGGTAATTATTTATCATTCAGAAATATAGAAGAATTAAAATATACGATGACGTATTTTATATTGAACTTCCTTATCTTTGATAATAATAACTTTTGTGATAAGGAAATGCAAATAATTGTTCGTGTAAAGAAAACATATATATGCAAAATGTATAGTTATAGTCAACATACTTGCAAATTAATGAAATTTAGTTATTGTGATTTTTATTTTGATCATTTACATCATTTTTTAAATTAAAAAGATTAACAATTAGATCCATCATTGAAATTTGATAAAAAATATTATTCTCAATCAGTTAAACGAGTTTGATAGAATTTTTCATCAGTATTTTAAATGGCTTAACTAACAATTTGAAATGAATTTGATAGATGAAACATAAAAAATTTGATTGTAGATGAAATTGACTTTTTTTTGCAGATATTCGCATAATTTTAACAATGAAGTTCAAATGAAAAATATTATTCTCAATAATTTAAATGAATTTGATAGATGAAACATAAAAAATTTGATTATAGATAAAACTGACTTTTTTTGCAGATATTCGCATAATTTTGAACAATGCAGTTCAAATGAAAAATATTATTCTCAATAATTTAAACGAGTTGAATGATTTTTGCAATATTTTAAATAAGTTAACTAACAATTTTTAAATGAAAATGATAGATGAAACAGAGAATTTGAACATTAACGAAAATAACTTTTTGTTTGCAGATATTCGCATGATTTTGAACGATCAAGTTCAGTTAGAAAAATATGAAGACTTTATGGTACGCCGAGTTCTGGCTGTGGAACCAGACGCCAGATGGTGTCCAGCTCCGGATTGCAGCTTCGCAGTCATCGCCTCAGGCTGTGCTTCTTGTCCAAAACTGCGCTGCGAGAGACCTGGTTGCGATTCGTACTTCTGCTACCACTGCAAGGCTCGATGGCATCCAAACCAAACCTGCGACGCAGCTCGAGCGCAAAGATCACAATATTATGAACGTAGTTCTTCGCTGAGTTTTAGTCAAAATGACTCACAGCACAGTATGTCTAATATTTACTCTTACTTCGATGTCAATCTTGAATTATTCTTGAATTTTGAGTTGATGATTTTATCTACTTTTACGTTTTACTTTTTTGTTTAAATAATTTTTAGTCCTGAATTTAGTTAAATATTTTTTGATAGAATTTAGAGTAAATGATGATTTCGTCGAATTCTGATTTTTAAATTTTGATTTAAATCATTTTCTGCTATTTGATTAACTCAAATGTTTATCATCAAAATTAAAAGTAAATCGTGTTTTCGTCCACTTTTGATTCTTAACTTTGGATTTAAATCATTTTGGTTATTTGATTAATTCAAATATTTATCATTAAAATTAAAAGTAAAACATGTTTTCCTCCACTTTTAATGTTTAACTTAAGATTTAAATAAGTTTGGACTACAAGATTCATTGAAATCTTTATCATCAAAATTAAGACTAAAACACGTTTTTTCCACTTTTAACTTCCAACTTTTTACTTAATTCATGAATCAAATTAGATTTATTCAAACCTCTAATCTTGAACTTTGATGAAACCCTTTAAACTGCAATATTGTTTCAAAAAGATTAACTATAAAATGTTTCGAATCGTTAGAAATTGATGTGAACTCGTGGAATATTGTGGTTTATTCAGGTCAAAAGTACAGTTGGAAAAGTAAGACCGTTTTCTGAGAAGTTGGTATAAACGTTATTTGATGAGCGTTTATGAGTAATTTAAATTAGCCGATGTTCTCGTGGATTCTACGGCAAGCAAGGATGCTATTTCGAGAAGATAAACAGTTTGTGCGAGTCATTTGCAGTCGTCACTGCGAACAATGACGGTTAATTTCCGGGCATTGAAAATGCATGTTTTTTGTTCCAGGAGACGACATCAAGCCTTGTCCGCGGTGTCAAATTCTGATCGTCAAAATGAACGACGGCAGCTGCAATCACATGACTTGCTCCGTTTGCACGGCGGAGTTCTGCTGGCTTTGCATGAAAGAAATCAGCGACCTCCATTATCTGAGGTAAATGGAAGGAAAGAGATGAGTAGAAAAGTGTTAGAAAAGAGGACAAGGGTTAAAAACTATATTTCGTTTACATTTTATACTGTAAAATTTTTCGTATAGAATTTGAAATTTTTCGTTTACATTGTATAATAAAACATTTTTCATATAAGATTTAAAATAAAAGGTTTTTCGTCTGTTATTTGAAATAAGCTGTTGTTCATTCATAGTTGAAGTTAACAATTATTTGTCTAAAATTTAAAGTAGAACGTTTTTCAGTAAAATTGGAAAACCCGCTTTTTTGTATGGAATTTAAAATGAAATGGCTTTCGTTTGTTATTTGAAATGAGCTGTTGTTCATTCTTAGTTAAAGTTAACAATTATTCGTCAGAATTTTGAAATAGAAAGTTTTTCAGTAAATTTGGAAAACCCTGTTTTTTGTATGGAATTTAAAATGAAATAAGGTTCGTTTGTTATTTGAAATGAGCTGCTGTTCATTCAAAGTTAAAATTAACAATTATTGTTCCAAAATTTGTAATAAAACGTTTTTCACTATACAATTGAAAAAAACTGTTTTTCGTTTAAATTATAAAGTATAACATTTTTTTATACAGAATTTAAAATAAGATGGTTTTCGTCTGTGATTTGAAATAAGCTACTGTTCGTTTATAGTTAAAGTTAATAAATATTCGTCCAAAACCTGAAACAGGTAATTTTTAATTTAGAATTTGAAATAGACTATTTTTAATTAGATTTTAAATTCAACTTTTTGTGTATACTTTGGAATAAACAGATTTCATTCAGAATTTATATTCAATACTTATTCTTTTAAAATTTCAACCATACTTTTTTGTGTAAAATTTCAAGTATACATTTTTGACTAACAATTTTGAAATAATCTATATTTCTCAAAAACTGTTGAAACATGATTTTAATGAACCCATTTATTCATCATTTTCAGTCCATCTGGTTGCACTTTTTGGGGCAAGAAACCATGGTCGAGAAAGAAGAAGATTTTATGGCAACTAGGAACACTGGTCGGAGCTCCAGTGGGGATCGGCCTTGTAGCCGGCATCGCAGTTCCTGCAATGATAATAGGTATCAATAATAGGAATTGTTACGCCATTATTGCACAATTCGCCAATCAAAACCGTATTTGAAGCATGCTCTTGAAACAAATAGCATTTCGTACTCGATTCGAAAAGCTGATCGTATCTTCTCCAGCAAATCAATTAATATTCATAAGAGTATTGTAACGGCCGCGCGACAAGAATAGTTAATCACTCCAAACTCGATTTCAGCATATCTTATTCGCCTTTTAAATTCAAAGCAAAAAATATGAATACAACATTTTTCGCTTAAAAGTACGAACACTCGGAACTAGCACTTAAAGCCTATTTTTAGCTAACAGTTCCAGCTTTACGTTTCCTGTTTTTATGACTTTTCGTTATTTTTTGGATTCTTTATAAATTGCTTTTCTTTTTGTGATAAAGTTAGTTGAACTTATATACATAGTAGTTTTATTGTTGATAGTTAAAATTGTACGTGAATGAAATTAACATGATGAGATGATTAATTAATTGCATATTAACACTTTTTTTTATTTTGAAAAAGATTGTTATCGTTCAGAGTTGTGATATTCCATTACAAAGTTCGATAAATTTACCTGTAACGGTGGAATTTTTGTGGAAATAATAAATCGTTCAAACACTCTATCAAAATGTCAAAGATCATACACTCTAAAAACCAGGTGTTTATATTTGAAAACATATAGACATTTGTTTTCTGAGAAAAAATGTCTTAAAATAAAACAGCTATGATAAAGGTGTCTGAAACTGAGATACTTGTTTTTGCAGTGTAATACTAAAAGTTTTTTAATAAGTCTTTTGAATATGAATAAATTTAAAGTAAAAACATCAAACATTTAAATTCACAACGATTCCAACTTAAACTTATAAAATGAAGTCAGTTATTCATATAAAGTCACGTGACACCATGAACGTCCAACCTTAAACTCAACCCAATTTCAGCAGTCCAACTCTATTCGAAAACTTGTCTGACACATTAATCGACTTTGTTACAGGAATTCCCGTCTGGGTGGGACGGAAGTTGTACGAGCGCTACGAAACGGCGAATAAACACAAAAGGAACGCCTTCATCGCGGGAGGAGTCACCGCTTCGGTGAGTCGAGAAAACAGTCCGCGGGGGCTTTTCATGCCCCGCGGAACATTTAATCCGCGCGCCCCGCATAAATCACCGCTATTTTCGCTCGGACCCGATCCCGGTCCGCGCAATCGGATCGATAAGTAGAGATAAGCCGAGCGCCAGGCGAATCGATAGGGTTGAACGAAAAAACTATCCCTTGGAGAAAAAACCAAAGAAAAAAGTACTAGAACTAAGAAGGAAAAAAGTAACTAAAGTTCAAGACCAAATTCAATATAGACTTATTTTTACTTCAAAGTATTTTATTTTGAAGTAGTTTGGTTGTTCACGTAGCTAGTCAAAATAAAAACTATTTTTTTTCTCATGTAATTAAATTAGAAGAACGATTTAAGATGAAACGATACACGTTTGGTTTATCTCTCTTGCACATTTGATTGATTTTGCAAAAACAATTTTGGTAGATTTCTAGATATTTGATGGGAGAATAAAATGAGCCGAGAAAGAAGTTTTTTTCTAGTAAAGATTTTGATATCAATTAGAACAAAATATTTTTTGCTAATAAAAAATCTATTTCCAATTAATCTCAAAAACTTTAGCATAGAAAAACTTCTTTCTTGGCTCATTTGTTCTCCCATCAAATATCTAGAGATCTAATGTGAGTTTTTTCCAAAATTGTTTATGTAAAATTAATGAAATTAAAAGTCCCTAAAATGTACAAGAAAGATAGACGAAGTTTGTATCGTTTTATTTGAAATGTTAAAATAAATATTTTATATGTTTTATTAGCATAATAATCATTTTTACCATTTTTTATCTTATATGAACAAAAAACGTAAAAATAATATAAATTGTCAAACCTGTCAGGGTTGACGTAAACAAATTTTCACGAAATTATTTTTATTCTATACCGAAATTCGCAGCATTTACGTCGATAAGGTACCTTTTTTTTTATACAAGTAGAACCTCTAATTCTTTATAATTACTTTTTTTCTAATTTCTCACTTTATTTTCATGTTTAACTTTTAATTTTTCTGAACCTTCGAGTGATCTCCCCATAAGAACCTATGTAAAAATCGTCAATTTCAAAATTTTTTTTTTAAAAGTAATTCAATAATCACTCTAAAAACTGCGATGTCTCAATGTCTTAATTTCAGACGATTAGAGTCTGAACTTCAAATTGATAGTCTGAATTTCAGACGATTTGTTTCTGAATTTCAGATTTATAGTTTGAAGTTCAGAATCTAAAAGTCAGAAATCAGACATTGGGGTATTACATTTTATAGAATGAAGGTCCTACTTTTTTGGTAGGGTGAACGCACCAATGAATGAACACTTAAAAATCAGCACCAGTGAATGAACACTCATTTGAATAACATTGTCTCTTAAATATAGCGTTCATTCACTCATTCTAGAGCATTTTCAAAGAAATTTCACTGTATTTCATCTAACGTTTAAACCGCCTTAAAAATTTGTATTTGTATTCAACTTTTTTCGTATTCAACAAAAATTTTATTTTATAATTGTTTTTCAATAGACAGTTAACATTAATTCTTAAAATTCTCGAATTCTACCAAATTCAACATGAAATTTAAAAGGGACATACATAAATATTTACATTCTTTAAAAATAGCTGTCTCGTGCAGTTACGTCCAACGCACGATTACGTCACACGGATTATGTCAGCTAATGAGATGCGCCGATTTCCAGCGCCGAGAAATTGGTGAAATTGAAAACGAAATCGCAGGACCAGGGAAAGGCAGACGCATTGATTTGCAATGTCTTTATTGTTTCGTCGCTCTTCGTTCTTACATAAGTTTTATACAGTTTATAAGTATACTTTCTTCGGAGTCGTCGAGTTTTCCTCAGTCCTCTGTACGTCGTCTATTTTAACGATTACGAGAAACGGTCGTTAAGCGGGAATTCGGTGCATAAATCATTAGAAATCGCGAGAAAGCTCGGCCCTGCGAAGCTCGGCCGCTCTATATCTATATCGGTGCGCGCGCGCGCGTGCACGCGTGTGTCGCATGTCGGACATGCAAATTACACGTGACACCATTAGCGCGTCGAAGTCAATGGCATAATCGGGGAACCTTCGTACATCTTTTTTTTTCGCTCCAATTGTTCGGCCATTAAGACTCGGATTGAAAAAATGCTCCGCTGTGTATAGTCGTATAAAATCGCCTTTGATTTCGCGCAAAAAGTCGTATCCAAGATTTGTATATTCCGAAAGTTCGAGGACTGCGGAATGGCAAATGAACTTTCAAAGTTGCTTGCAATATTTATATAACTTTCTCCAAAGATCCGTCGCGGTATAGTCCGCTTGTAAATGCAGTACAAAAATAAGTCCAAGTCGAAAGCAAACTTTTTTATAATTGACCGTTGTAAATACTTAGTTGTTGTAATTGTTTATCACTGAAAGTACGAACTTTGTATAATTGAGCAATTCACTTTATTTCATTTGTATAATCAATTTACATGTTCCAAGTCTGAATGGCTGTGCACGATTGGTCGTAATGAATTTGTTTTGTTTGGGGTTAATTTGAATGACGTTTTGATTGTGCCATTGACTCGTACAGTTACGCATTAATCGGAGCGAAATGACTATCACTTATAAGCTTGTTATAAATAGGTGCCTACTTAGACGTTACAGTTCTAATCGCGATGCCAATTTCGTCGAAATGTACATTTCTCGAAGTGAACTGCAGGGGGAGCTGGGTCTGACCGCTTTGCAAAAGCAGCGTTCCTTGGACACGGAAAACGTTAATTAGCCCCGCTCCACTTTGCAAAGCTCGATGAATAAACTCGACGAAAAAACGTTTATTGACAAGGCGAGGCTCTGAATGACGGATCCGGTTGAAAAACAGCGACAATCGTTGATGCGATGGCTTTTATTTTACAGAAATGAGGCGAACACAACGATGGGTCTATTCACAAGTCAAACCAACGCACGAAGTCCGTGTGTTTGCGTTTGAATGTGTCTCGCACGTAATACAGTACAGTAATGGTAGTCTTATATATATAAATATACAAACCGTAATCACGAGATAAAACGTTCATAAAATCAAAACAATTCCGTCGACAGATTGAAATTGAGATCAAACGTTAATTAACTGGAAGAAACGGCCGACTCGACGGCAGCGCCACCTGGACTGCGCGCGATCACTTACAAAACGTTCGCCAAGCAACCGAAATCTCTACAAATCTACACGCGTTGTCCAACACTTTCAAAACCAATCCAGCTAAAGCGATCGCAGCGCCACTTTAATAGCACTTCTCTTTGCTGATTATACGAACCAGACTGTTGCAAATTAACTGCAAGTGTTGTTAAAAAACTTTGATCAAATGTTTGATTCTTCAAAATTTCCATCAAATCATTTTTCCAACAAAATTAAATCATAAGGATGATAATGAAGAACTTTACTTTCATGGAATTTTATGTCTTTTAATACAAATTTTACAATGGACAGAAAAATCTTTATTAATTGCAGAACAAGTGTTTGTTGTAAAATAACTCATTTTACAAAATCAACTAATTTGTAAAACCAGTTACACTTTCTTTGACTTTGTAACCAATCATCACACTTCTGGAATTCAAAATTTCAAATTCCAGCCAATTCCATAAAAAATATAAACGCACACTTTTTTCCATCACTGGAAACGTTTGGAACTTTAAATGGACTTGTATAACACTCTGGAATTAGCTGGAACCCAAATTTCAACTTCCAAGTCAACCTCCAACAGTCTGGTCCTGCTCAAGTCCTACTTAACTTTAAGATTCCGTCTTGGCCTCGACCTCGGCTACACTGGCAGTCAGGACTCCCTCGCTGTGCAAGTCCTCGAGTACGTCTATGAGCCGTTGCTCCGTGAGCGGATCGCCTAGAGCGACATCTACGGAGCCTACGCAAAGCAGCAGCGCCAGCAGCTGCGAGCGACGATAGTCGCGATCCAGGTCCGCTCGATCGTAGTGCAGGTCCTTCGGGATGTCCAGGCTGAGATTCGACGTCGTGCTGGTGAGGACCTCCCAGTATTTGTCCAGCAAGGACTGCGTGTGTCTTCGTCTCAACTCGGTTGGCAAAGAGCTGACCAGTAACAGGGCGATGTCATTGGTTGGTCTGCTGTAGGTGACCATCTGCCAGTCCAAGATGGCGCACTTGCAGCCACCGTCGTCCTCGCTTTTGAACAACAGGTTGTTGCACCAGAAGTCCGTGTGGGTGATCATAGCCAGCGGGTCTTCCGGCGCCAGCAGCGCCGCGATCACTTCTTTGGTTTTTGGTCGTAGAGCTAGAAGTGCTTCTAGGACTCCTTCTAGACCTGGCCTCCTTTCCAGGAAACGCGCCAGCTGGGGCAGTCCGCGTTCTACTAGTTGCTGGTAGGAGTCGGTTGCTCGGGCTGTTTGGAACAGGAACGGGTAGCGCTCCGAAAGTGAACAGTTTTCTTTCACTTTGAGACCGAGAGAGAGGGCGTGGAGAGTTGCGACAGCGCTCAGCGCTGCTTCGGCTTGGCGCAGGGTCAGCCCGCGTGAAAACTCGGCGCCTTCGTAGCCTCGGGGTCGCAGGTTTTCTAGAACCAGGAAGGATTCCGGGAGTTCTGGCGAGTCCTCCGTGCCGCCACCGGCGCTGTAGTGCGCGTGGATGCACGCGGGGATTGGTAACTCGATGGCTAGGTCTGCTGATGTTAGATGCTTCTTTTGGAAGTTTTCGAGATCTGGCACCACCTGGAAGAAATTTTGATTATTAGATATTTCCAATTGTTATTTTTATTAGCTATACGTGCATTTGGATATAGATATAGATATGGTAGTAATTCTTGAAACTCGTTTTGTTTTCAAATTTGAATCATCATTTGGAGTATGCAGAAGTTAGTAAAGAAAGACAGTAGAATGATCTTTAGATATGAAAAACGAAGATGGTAAAACGAAATAGTTTATCAGAAGTTGAAACTGTTTTCTTCAAGTGTAATGTTTTTTTTGATAGTTTTTTCTTGTACTCATTTGGAATTGTCAACTTCTCCAACTAGGTGAACAATGTAATATTTGTCGGTAATGCTTTAATTTGTTTCAGTTAACAATGTTTTTGAAACACAAAACTTATTAAGCTTTAGAGAAAGTTCTAGTTCAAACTTTACTCTTCAAATTTGAATATTGATTGTTTACATTTGAACTATTCAACTAATAAGCAATGTTAAAAACATTACTAATATCCATATTTTAAAAACATGTTAAAAAATGTTTGAATTCAGACTGATACTTTTAAAATTCTATAATTAAAGTATGCAGAGATTCAAATGAACAAAAACGAAACACGTTTCAATCCTGAATACATTTCCAGTATCTTTCATTCAATTCATGGACCATATAATTGCGCGCCCAAAGAAACTCCAATTCCAAACACGCGTCACGCCAATAGAACAAAACGGTTCCACCGGTTAAACCCCCCATTCAAAATCCCCAATTGAACAGACCAACTCGACAACAAGCTAGAAACTCAAATCCAGGAAGTCACCATCCAACCCAAATCATTGAGCAACTTCTCCAGCGGACAGCGAGTTTGTAAACACCGTTTTTTCTCCAAAACACTTGCGCCAATGTAACTAACGACGATCGCCGTTTTGGAACTTGTCCAAGCCGGAGTTCAAACGTTTAAGGTGAATGGCTGACTGAAGAGATTGGAAGATTTTTCTGGATATTACGTTTATAGTTTGAATGAAAACTATTTCATCTTATAGTAAAGTAAAAATGATTAAGTTAAATATTATAAGTGAAAACTATCACATCTCATAATGGAAATGAAAAATTGTACTTTTTATAGTATGAGTAAAAAATATTTCATTTTATAGTAAAAGTAAAAACTATTAAATCTCATACTATAAGTAAAAACTATCACGTCTCGTAATAAAAATGAAAAGTATTAAGTCTCAGACTATAAATGAAAACTATCACGTCTCGTAATACGAGTGTAAAGTATGACGTCTCATAGTATGAGTGAAAACTATTTCATCTCATAGTAAAAGTGAAATCCATCAAGTCTCATACTTCAAGTAAAAATGATCTTATCTCATAATATGACTGTAAACTACTTCATCTCAGTAAAAGTAAAAACTATTAAGTCAATAACTATGAGTGAAAACTACCACGTCTCATAACAAAAGTGAAAAACTATTGTCTCATAGTATAAGTGAAAACTATTTCATCCCATACTAAGAGTAAAACTGGATAAGTTTTATACTTTAAGCAAAATCTATTACATCTCATATTTCAGAGAAAATCACCAGTATCTCATAGTATAAGTGTGATGTATTACATCTCATAATACAAATGAAGACGATTACTTTCATAGTAAAACTAAAAACTATTATGTCTAATATTAAAACTCAAAACTATCAAAACTCAAATTAGAAATGAAAATCGTTTCACTTCTATGTTGAGTTCCATCGTTTAAGGTGAACGACTGGCTGAAGAGATTGGGCGATTTTTCAGCGGAAAAGTGTCTGCGCTGGAAAGTACTTTGCAGAAAATATGGCATAATCAAACAAAAGGCCTGGAATTTATAGGCCGGTA
>JABFPQ010000414.1:0-11960 GCA_022817265.1 Masnerella sp. ZL-2020
CAAAGAGCTTAACTCAATAAGATTGGGTTGGCCCAACGTCGATCTCATCATTTTTCATTCGCTCCATTATTTCGTCATAAAACGAACTTGCCCAGCTAAAAGTTATGCAAGCCTGTTTCAGCTTCAACTTATCGTCTTTTTACTTCTTTAATCAATGTCGTCTCTTCTTTTTCCTGTATACGAGCCCCGCGATATTGTGCTTTGCACGGTTGTCCCGAATAATCAGTTTAGAACACGAACAAGAGAGCAAAATTTACATTGTAAACTAGGGCACTTTATAATACCGTCGGCGCGTCGCGTTTCCAGTTTCAGCTATGATTTGTAAATCATGTAAGGTCTCGCCCTTTAACTGGTTCGGTTCTTTATTATACTAAAACTGCTTTGAGCTTGGGAATTCGCACTGTTACATTTTTGAAAACTGCAACATCAAAAGTTGCAAAACATCTGTGTCGCTAAAAGCTCGAACTTTCTTTGTGAAATAAATATTGGCGTAAGTTTTCCAGTGAATGAACAGATAAGGAGTTTTGCCTATTCAACACTATTTATATATGGCTATGTCTCGCGAACTGTTGACTTTTCTGTCATTGACATTTTTTTTATCAAGACCCCCCTCAAAGGACCGAAAACGTCAACCTGGTTTTTAAGTCTTTTTAAGTGAATTTAAATTTGATAACAAATTTAAATCAAATAGTTTTGTTAGTTTTGCATTGATAAAAACAATTTATTTCAATCTTACGTAATCGAATAAACATTTTTTAAAATATTACTTAAACTTTTTTAAACATTTTAAATTTACCCTCATGCTCACATTTACATAAATTGTTTGTAAATATTATCTAAACGTCGTGTAAATTATTTAAATTGTAAACTAATTAATATTACAAATCGTTTATCAAAAATTTGATAATCATATTATATAAACAATAAAAAATTAAAGTAAAAGTAAAAAAAAGTTAAAGTAAAAATAAATGTTGTCTGAATGTGATGGCCAAAATGTAATACGCAAATTTATGAAACATTTCCAACCTCTTTACATTAAATTTCGTACGAATGTTGAAAAACTTCAGACCAATAACTGATGCAAAGTAACCAAGCAGAACTGCTGTCTGCTTTTATTATATCCGCGAGATACATATTTATATGAAAAGGTTTTTCGATTTATTATAATGTCAGCTATTAAATTATATAGTTTATAAACATGTTTATTATTTTAAAATGTGTACCATCTTGCTTTAAATATTTCATTGTGCTATTGAATTAAGTTCGACACAAAATTGTTGAATTAAGTTTCCCACAATTGTTGACATTCACCAAAACGACTTTATGTTGTTTGTGGAATGACTAATTTTCACATACGAATGATTCGAAATGTAGATTTTAAATGTAATGCTTAAAAGATGTTTCGAAACGAATAATGGAATAAGCATTTGCAAATGAGTTATGCGTAAAGCGTAATATAATTAGAATATAAATTATCTTATTAGCATATAGCGCCAAGAGAAAAAGACTTCCAGGACGTGGCTTGAAAAAAACATCTGCGAAAAACTTATGCAGTAAAAGTCCAGCGAGTATGCAATACAATTTTTGCAATAATTAGAACACTATTGACAATGTCGCATTTATTCATATTTTATTTGTATTCTAATGTAAAATGTAAAAAAAATTCGTACATATTAACAAATTATATTTTGCTATAGGAAACAAAAGTTTAGATAAATGTTTAAATGCCGCGTATATGCAATTAAAATACGGTTTATTTAACGTCACGGTATACTAAAGGTTAACCTAGCAGGCTATAAGCGATATTTTGGTCATTTGTAAACTTCCTGTTTGTATGGATTAAATTAATATTTAATTTGATTATTTCAATGTTATTTTTTAGTATATAAATATTTACTGTAATAGTTATAGCAAATACTTCATTTTACTGATCATTAAGAGACATGGTAGTATTTCGCGCCAAGTACAAACCGTTTTAATCGGTTTCGGAATTATTTTTATTATTTCATTGATACACTGTAAAAAATGGTCTCTGAAATTCAGATCGAATTTGTCCCAAATTTTCAGATTTTTTAAACATCTGAAATAACTGATCTGAAATTGATAAAACTCTGACGATCTGACACTTGACGTCTGATGGTCAGATGAAATTTGTCTAAATATTCTGTATAAATTGTTGGTTATGTGTTCGAAGCCAAAACTGTATAATTATAATTATGTATATAATATGTGTATAATTATTAATAACACGCCGCTGCATGTTATTAAGTAAAACATGGACGCAGTTCGGTGTGAAATGTGTCAACATGTTGCCGCAACACCGCTTATATTAATGCAACATGTCTTGGCACACCACCAAAATGATCCACAATTTAAAATTGCTTGCAAATATGAACATTGCAAAGCAACTTTTCGAAAGCTGGACTCGTTCCGAAAACATGTGTATCGGTCACATCAAGGAGAAATTTTTGAGGATAATGCAGTTGAAGACATAAATGAAGAAATCGACTATGAAGATCCAGGTTACTATTTTCCCAATTTTGCTAGTGCCTATTTAGTAATAAATATAACCCTGTAAATATATCAAAGAATTAATTAATTTTTGCCATTAACTATAATATATATTTTTTAATTTTTGTCATTAACTATAATATATTTGAAAATACTATAATAATATATGAAAACTGTTCAGAAAAATTCGTTATAGAAAAATAATATTTTTGGTAATTTTAATTTCTATTTAGATGCAATGAATAGACGATTAATTCAACTCGAACGTCGTCAAAAGTGGCAAGCAGCGACGTTTTTAATGGACATCAGAGAATCATTCAAAACATCCCAAGCAGCTTTGAATAAGATGATGACTGGTACTGTCAATGTGACAAAAGGATATTGCATTAATTCTCTTGTAAGCTATTAGTTTATATAAATTTATTTTATACGTTATTTCTTGATTATTACTATTATGAATACTCATATTATTTTATATTTACATTATATCAAAGATAGTTGATTTAATTGAAGTAATTTTTAGAAATTATATAGAATATATTTTATATTTAGAACAGCTTTCAGAATAATTTGTCACACCAACGACTATTTATAGAAAATACTACCTTACATTTGCAAAATATTTGAATATAGTATTTAGTATTTACTATGAATTTCATGTTTTAATAATAATATATCATCATTTTATACGTTGCTCTATTAATGTTTTAGGATAGATTGCGTTATCTTGCAAATCCGGAAACAAATCTGATTAGTATGGACCATGTGGAAAATATATTGTTGAACAATGCTTCTGTGGAAACAATATTCGCTGGAGTAAACACAAAGCATTTACTAGATAAATTTCTTTCTGAAGAATGCAAAATGGTTTTTCCGCAAAAAATAGTGTTGGGGCACACGGGAAAATGGATTCATAAAAATGGAATTCCTGATCTAGTTCTTCATGAAGATTGCGGTTATTTCGTCTCGCTTCTTGACCAACTGAAGTTTCTTCTTTCCAATGAAAACATACGATCAGAAGTCCTGAATCCTGAAATTAACGAAGATGGAATTTATAAATCAGTATTAGATGGCTCTCGTTACAAAGATTCTATTACAGTCGACGACTTAAACCGATTAGCCATTATATTTTACTTCGATGATTTAGTAATTACTAATCAAACGGGCCCAGCTGTCAAAAAACATAAGCTGTCAATGTTTTATTGGACTTTAGGAAACATACGGCCAAAATACAGATCGACTTTAGATGCGATTCAACTGTATGCTATAGCTAAAGTAACACATGTAAAAAAACATGGTTTAAACTCAATTTTGGAGCCATTTTTATCGGATATTAGAACACTAGAAAATGAAGGTATTACAGTATTAACAAAAAATGGAGAAGAAATAGTATTCAAAGGATCCTTACTATTCATTGCAGGAGATACACCGGCATCAGCTGCGATAGGAGGTTTTAAAGAGTCTGTCTCGGCCTTCCGATTATGTCGGTCTTGCTTAACAACAAAAAATGAATGGAAACAATTATTCAAAGATGCAGATTTTCCAGAACGGGACATAAATAGTCACAGAAGACATTGTGAAGCAATAACAGAACCTAACGTGACTCGAGCCACTACAAATTACTGGAAAAAATATTATGGCTTCAATTCTGTTAGTCCTATTTTAGAAGTTTGCGATGTGACTAAATGTTTGCCACAGGACATCATGCATGTTTTACTTGAAGGTGCATGTGAAGTGACCATCCGAGCATACCTTAGATACTTAGTTTTGGAGGAAAATTTATTTGATTTAGGCGCTTTAAATAATAGAATAGACAGCTTCGATTTCAACTGCTTCTCAGATAACAAACCTGCACATATAGAAATTGATCACATCGGAAGAGATGACACATTGAAACAGACAGCTTCTCAGATATACAACCTCCTTCACACCCTACCCTTTTTAATAGAAAATTTATTAGAAGACAACATTCAGATCGACCAAGAACATATTCTTACTTACACATTATTGCTTCAAATTACAAACGTATGTTTTGCATACGAAATACAGTATGAAACAGTTGAAATTTTACAACGAATGATAGAAATTTTTTGTCTACGTTTCAACAACTTGTATCCAGATGCAATGACGCCAAAATTTCACTTTTTAATTCATGTTGTTAGGTATATAAAACTGTTTGGTCCTCCGCGTCAACAAGCATGCACTCGTTTTGAAGCACTTCATGCCTTTTTCAGATCTATAACTAGAGTTATTCGAAATTTTAAAAATTTGCCGTACTCTTTGTCGTATAGACACCAAGCTCAGCAAACTTCAAAATTTGTAACTTGGGAAGATGCGCAAGATAAAAATTTTTTATATCAAGGACACGATATCAAGGCTGGTGAAATGATATTATTGAATAATTTTCCAGATCCCGATCTGTTGAATCCGTATGTAAATGAAAACGATAGACAAACGATGAGAATTATGAAATCATCTGAAGTGAAATGTAATGGTACAATCTTTAAAAAAGATAAGGTCATTCTATTGCAAATTACAGAGGCTGCTGCTCCTAAATTTGGCATTATTAGCGACATATTGATAGTTAATGAATTGATTGTTTTTGTATATAAAGTTCTGGACACAAATTACTTTGTCGAGGATTTGAATGCGTATGAAGTGTCTTTTGTTGCCAATAATCCGTACAGGGCGATATCTTTCAATGAACTAAATTTTCCACATGAAATTCCTGTATTTAAAAACAATGATTGTATATATGTGCTACTATTAGATCACGAATTTACGGAATTTTATGGTTAAGGTAATTTTTAAGAAAGTACATTTTGTTTTCTATATATTCAGTTTTAATCTGCTCATATATTAATATTCATTTGGCCATTACATTACAAAACAAAAAAACATATATGATAATCTTGAATCACAACCTCATTTTATGCAAACAAATATAATCTATGAGTGATGTTTTGTGATCTTTTCTCACTGATCTTTTGTTTAAAGTTTACTTAAAACATTATGTTATTATGTAATAAAGAATCTGAAAATCTAACAATTCTAATGTACCTTTTCTTCATCAACCTATTAGAACTTTTCTAATTTCAAACTATCACTTTAACATATGAACTGCTAAGCACTTATATGTCTTGATCCTAATATGTGAATTTGTATCCTATCAATAGACTAATGGATAACCGGACATCCATTCGTAAGATGACGCAAAAAGTCACGATAATTTCTTATTTGCATAAAAGTTTTGAATCTTAGTCTCTTTTAAATAACTATTCTAAGTAACTTGTTGTGATAGATTACAAAAACATAAACAATGAACGATTTTTCATAAACTTACATCTAATCGAACTATTTAAATATTAATAAAATTTCTTAACGTGATAAAATACTAAAACACTTCTCATTTTACCAGCTAACGTCTTCTAACGTCAAACTACCACTTTAACTCCCGTATTAACTTGTGAACTGCTAAGCAGTTATGATTCATTGTTCCTAATATCACTTGATCCAAAAATGTGAGGGTGTTTTTATATCCTGAAGGATAAATGGACATCCATACGTAATATGATGCTAATAGGCACGATAAGCCTTTAGCTACATTTGGCTCGCTAATTTTTATCCAAATATTTTTCCCTGCCACTACGAATGCAGAAGCAATACATTTTTCTGCTGTATAAAAAACCACACGTGGACTGCTTGTATCCGCGCTCACTAGTTCTTGCGTCGACATACCAGCCTGCAAAGTATAATAATTAATAAGTAAAACAAAAATATATTGAAAATAATTGAAAACTTTAGTAATTTGAATATTTAGGGAGACATACAAATGCATAATTTAATTCAATAAGTCATATTTTGCAAAAAAAGACTGAAAAAAAGAATAAAATGAATAATTAAAAACAACGAAGATACAAAAAGATGATAGTAATAATAAGAATATGCGATCATTTACTACTATAGGTTTTTAATTAATCCCTCAATTCTGAACAATTACCTGTTTGACGATCATGAAAGGTTCATTTAGCTTTCGATACTTGCTTGGCGTTAACCTATCGTGCAGTTGTTGAAACACCGTTAATTTGTCAGTTTCCACATCTATAGTAATGGAAAAATGAGAAGCAAGTTTATCAATCATATTGGTCATTGAATTGGAAACTTCGTCTTCTTGGATTTTTTTCATCAAGAAAAATTCATGCATCACCTAAATAAAATAAATTTTATGTTTCAGTATAACTTGTGCAATTTATAATGCTTAATTTTATAATTTTAGTTTATTTAAATAAAATTATAATTCAAGCTTAAACATCGACTTCTATGGAAATGGATATAGAATTGAACATTTATTAAATCTATATACATATAACATTTAAAAACATAATAAACTATAATGCCCAGTGAAACTGCCAATAATCTATTAAAAAACATTTTCAGGAATGTCGACAATTTTTTGTTAATTTTGTAAACTATTATTATGAATTTGAATAGTATTTTGTATGTATGTAATTACATGTAATCAAAAAATTTAATAAAAAATATTTGTAATATAAAAAAATGTAAAATTATAAATTTTGCCATAAAATTACAGATCTAATTAATTTAAATATTTGTACATTGAACTATATCCATAAATAATTAGACAGTTATTCGGGCAATCTATTAATTTGTTTGAATTAGTTTTTACTAAAGTTATCCTTCGTTGAAAAGCTTTTTCGATTTTTTACAATTATATTCAAATTGCAACAAAAGGCTGACTTAAATAGCAGTTCTAAACTTTAATATCATTACAGCAGTCGAGTTACAATTCTAATTTATTTGAATTTTATAATCAACTTCATGTAGAACCTGAGCTCTGATTATGATAATTGTAACTGACGAATAATTGTCAGTTACAGCATGAAATATCGATGATTTCATTAATCTTATAAACTTACAAGTTGGTATAGTTTTAATTGGGGATACTCCTTGATAACATCAGCAATTTCTTTCACATTCTCTTCAATAAAACGACGACGAAACATGAATGTTTCGTTCATCAATCGTTGGACATGTTTTGAATCGTCATCCGGACGACACTTTTTCAATTCTTTCAAAGCATCTTCAAGGCCAAATGAAATATCTTTTTCTCTGTAAAAATTGTAATAATATTACAATAGGTGTTATAGACAACAATAATAATACAATAATATATAAACTTTAATAACTGATGTCTTGATGTTGAAGCCACAACTCCTTTACTTATTAGTCCAGGCTTCGACTTTGGAGATTTTCTTGCTTTCTGCTTTTTGTGATAAGCTCTATTACTCATAGTGCGACGCAATTGTTCAGCAACTATACCCTAACAAAATTAAGAATGGAAAATGATTATTTTGATAAGTGATATACATAAGTAATTTGATAATTCATATAACTGTTTAATATTTATTGAATCATATTTCTCATATTTAACGTCATTGCTCAATTTTTTTATTTGACCTGTAGAATTTATTTATTAATTGAAATAATATATAGTTGTTTTGAGAAAATAACAAACATTGTTATGAAAACCGTTTTTGAACTAAATTTTTCAAAGAAAATAAGTTTAAACATTGAAAAGTATAAGCAAAACACATCTTAATTATTAATCCCTATTAATTTTTGTTTGTTCTTAATGAATAATGATTTATTATTCTTCTTTGAATCAAAAACATAAATCTTATAAATAATCACGTAAAATTAGTTGAAAGTTAACTTTAAGATGCGTTAGACAAGAAATGAATAAATGAAAACATCAGGATAAATAACATTTTATATATAAACCTTATAAATTATAATCAATATATAATGTATAAATTTATAATTATAATAAATTTTATATAATTAGGAAAATATCTTTCCTTTTCCTTGTATTTGAAGTAAACTTCAAACTATTTAACATTTTAACAAAGTAATACTTTTTCATAAACTAATACTAAATGTTAAATATCATTATATTTACATATTCTGTAGTCTTCCCGCCTTTTAGATCAGGATAAGATTTTATAATAGTTCGTGCATAGTTTGTCACATCCTCTGGTGATGGCTTGTCGTTTGTCTTCAGTAATAAGTCCGTCCCCCAAAAATAAATGAATTGATTGCAACAAGCAATAGTGTTTCCATTATTATAAAGATCCATAAGATTTTTATTGAGTCTTGGTAACTCTGCCGGATACGAAATTGTTCCAATTTTTTTTATTTTTTTCGCCTTGCCAGTTGGAGATTGTACCTGTCAAACAATAAATAATAATAATTGTCAAAATAATATGTTATGATTGTGTCAGAACTAGAATAATTTTCAACTACAACTACAGCAAATTCATTTTATAAATGACTTTAAATATTTATGTCAATTAATAAAATGCACTGAAAAATATAAATGTTTATTTATTTATTTATTTATTACTATAATCAAAATTATTTTAATATGTAATTAATATTTAATGAAATACCTTTCTTTTAGTTGCGGATGAATTACCGTTGTTTTCTTTCGCTGAATCACAGTCCAGACTTTGTTCCTTTTTCTTTTTGTCATATGGTCCTGTAGAATTTACAGTTTCATCTGCAGAGATTTGATTTGTCAAATTTTCGTCCGACTTCTCTAATACAGGTGTTGTGTGAACATCAATAAACTGGTCGTTTGCATCCTCAATAATCACATTTTCCGCAAACGACATAACCTCAATTGCTGATAAAGGTTCTTTTTTTTCGTTTCAATTAAGAGCACGTGCACTACACATTTATCTTCCAGAATATCATCTTCGTTGATGTCACACAAACTATTGATGTCTTTATCAAACGTTTGCAAAACCATGAAATTATCATGGAACAGTAATTTCAAAACTTCATCCTTTTCAGCCATCATCAATAGTTGACTCTTTACATTTTCCACATCACTTTTGTCGTTGCTTTTTATTTTTAGTTTCTTCAAACAACTATTTATTGAACAATAAATAGTTTTGTCAGTCATATTGACTAGAACAATTATTATGGAAGCACCAAAACTTAAGAACAGTCGTTTCTTGCTCAACACGCACGGACAAGATTTGTTTTGTTTACACGACACTTTTATACACAAACACAAAGTCATCGCCGTTCCGGCTGGTTATATTAGGATTTTGACTTTTATATGTTTTTATATGTTTCAAATAATTTAGTTTGAACATATTTTTTTACAGAAACCTTATTTTTATTTATGAATTAAAAATAATTGAAAACTAAATTGCCTAGCATTTTTATTTTTGATAAATTTATTTGTTTGAAATATAAGACTGTTAATAGATCTCATATTTTCACAACTGACGTATATTTCATATCTGAAGAATTTTAACATCTTACTACAGCATTATCTGAAATAGACTATTTTTTATGAATATCAGTAACAATTTCGGTCTTATGTGGAATATCTTATTTTTTGTTTCATGTAAACTTTCTGATTCTGAATATCAGCAAATAAACTCAACTGAAAACCAGAAAAAAATATTTCAGACAAATTTATTTTCAGACAAAACGCCCATTCAGACGCACAATGACTGAATTTCAGACGTGCAAAAATGACCTTTTTTTACAGTGGAATATCTCGCGAAATGTACATCGAATCAAAAACCTGGAAAACACGTGTTACATATTTTTCTAAAATCTATCGAGTGACACCACACACGACCCCCTACATCCACCCCCGGAGGGTGGGGCGGGGGTCTTAAAATCTTAAATGAGAATTAAGATGCATTTAAGATTTCAAAGTTACCCCTTGACCCCCTTCCGGGGGTAGGGGTAGGAGGTCATGTCACTCGAAAAATTTTTGAAAAATATTTAACACGTCAGTTTGTTCTTGTATATCGTGCGAAGAATTTTATATCTGATCTTTATAATTAAGTGTCTCGACTTTTCCATCATTAGAATCATCTAGGAATATTTGTTTGAGATTTTGAAGAATTGTTACTGCATCGGTCAATTGCTTTTTTGAGACGTTGCAGGACTTTCTGAAGATGTAGATGGAAATGATGCATTTGGATCAGCAATTATCTAAAGGCGGTCGAGTTTCACTTTATCCAAATATTCATTTTGCTCAAAATTATTTTTCTTCTAATTTTTACAATAATCATTCTGCCTACACTTTATTTATTCAATTTTATTCGAACCAAAATTCATTTTGAGCAAAGATTTATCAAGAGAGGCGGTCGCTTCCGACGGCAAGTACGGGCGCACTCTCTTTTACAGTAATATGGATGCTCCGAAAATTTACATTGTCGAATTTTTAATTTCTAACATATATTACATAACCATTCAAATTGTCCAAAATTCTTTTTCTTTAAAATTTCACTTTACACGCATACCATAATCATTTTGCCTAAATTTCATTTATTCAATTTTCTTATTTTATTTAAATGGCGTTATAACTAAAGGTTCACTTCACCTAAAGATTCAAATTACCCAAAATATATTTTCCAATATTCAAACTCCTTATTGAAATTAAAGTTCAGTTTGACTAAGGTTTCATTTAATGAAAAGTTTCATATTGTCCAAATTCCATTTCTTCCAAAGGTTCAATTAACAAAAGTGCCAGTTCATTTTTTTAAATTTTATTATAAATGCATTTCTGATGAAGATTTATTCGATCAAAAGGATCATAACTTGAATTTATTTCTTCTAATGTTCTTATTTATTTATAGAGTTATTTCGACCATATTTTATCTCATTTATTTTAAAGGTAATTTGAAATGCATTTTTACAAAATGTTCATTTTGTCTAGAAATTAACATTTCTCAAAATATATTTTCTTTAATATTTGAATTTATACAACATCCACTTTGCACAAAATATATTTGCTAATTTTTTTATTTTAACCAAAAATCTTTTTGAGCGAAGATATGTTCATTAAGGTTGTACCTTTACAGTACTGAAGTATTAGAAAACTTACAAAAAAATTCTAAATAAATCTTCATGTATCATTTTATCATTTTTCAAAATATGAAAACATTTTTGTCGCTAGAAACTGAAATATTTAATTTAGAAGTTGTTAAAATCAACATGACTGTTATAAGAGGTGGCTAAAAATTGAATGTAATTGGAAAGTATTGTTGAAAATATTATTAAGATGTTCATGAAATACTGATATTTTCTTAATCTTAAAATTAGTACAATTTTATTTAAATTCCGTCGCTAGTTATCCAGATAAACGACAAAATATTCCAAAAAACTCGTGATTTTAGTCAATTCAGCTACTATTTTCAACAAATAAAATTAAATAAATAATTTTTTTTAATTATAAAACATGTGCTGAAGAACATAATTGTTATCAAATCTCCTTCTTTGTCCACAAAAATTATATTAGGAAAAACTGTTAAATTAGATATGTTCAATTTAGTTGTTTTTTTGAAAACAGTTTATATGACTATGATGGTACAACCTTAAAAAGATACACATGATCC
>JABFPQ010000415.1:0-11955 GCA_022817265.1 Masnerella sp. ZL-2020
AAAAAATATATATTGAATGGTTTTGAAATGCTATCAGTAGTTTTTGAAATTTAATTCAAATTAAAATAAGCATTGTTATTCACGATTCAAAAAGTTGAGTCAATGAATTCGGAACGTGCCGATAACGATGATTCGGTAACTACTTTAAAGCTATATCGACCTTATATCAACCGTCGTATTCTCTCGGAAAGCCGCAGGGTTGTGCCGGTCGTGTGACACTAAGACCTTGAAGTTTGTTAAATAGTTCAATTTCAACTTCATTAACCCAACATTTAACGAGAAAGACTGACACTCATTATTTTTCTGTGCGAATCATATTAATTAATTTTTGCAATAATCAGTATTAGTACAAACTTCTAAAAGTCTTATTTCACAATGAAAAATTAATTATGTTTACTAAACATAAATTAACAATATATATGTATATTTATTTAAAAAGATTGCACGCAAAAAAATTTGTTGTTAAATCAACAAGAATTTTGGTTAAATTAATCCTATTTTTGTCAAATCAACAAAATATTGGTTAAATCAACCCTATTTTTGTTGATTCTACCAAATAGTTTTTTGCGTGTGTGATTGAATAAATTGTTGAAATCTGGTCGATTCGATTCCAAACATCGCATCGTTAACAACCGATCCCGCGATATCGGTTGTCAGTGGTAGAAAAACATAACGAAAGGTAAGTTTTGTTGATCGAGGGTTTGACCGGGTTTTCGGGTTGGCGGCGGCAAAAAAGCGAGCGTAGTCGTGGAATTGTGATGGCGCGTAAGAAGCGTGGAACGAGGGAGCGCGGAAAATTTGGGGCCGTTATTGTGACTCAAAAAATAGCGGCAGGTGGCAGGAGACGGTCGGAATGTCGGTTTGCGGAAAGAAAGGGAAAATTGGGTGCGAAAGGGGCGTGGTTGGCAACCGCGACTCGGGTGCTTTGATTTAAAGAGCATCCGGAGTCGGGTTCGCTAAACAATATCGCGCGGATTAATTGAAACGGAGGGTGTATCGATCGAGCGGAAGTTTATTAAAGACGCGGTGTCTATCGGACGCGTGGAAATAAAGCGTTGATAAGCGCGTATACGTCTTAACATTGGTCGATGTTGAAGACTATACTGTTAAGACCGTTGAGAGTGTAGACCCTATAATTTCCGGCCGCCACTCGCCACGTTCTTATTTCCCGTCACGTTCAACCTTTCTTAGTCGTTCACTCCAGCTTTCCCCTTCCCTTCCCCCCCGCTGCGCGACGTGGTGCACATCCATTGGATTCCGGCTCGTTCGCCCTTAGGTGTAATGGACCCGAGAAACAGATAATTACCTTCCTCGTCCCATCGCCGGGACTTAACCAGCGTAGGATCCTCGCGCGCGCTCGTACCGCTCCGCAACCCCAGGGATTCGCCCGGAGAATCCGGCGCTTTTAGAGATTCTCTCGGGCGACCTTGAATCCCCTGCGTGACGGGAAACAATTGACGATAAATTTTCCTTTGTTGCGCAAAGACGGCTCCTCATATCCCGCGTTTGACATCGTTACCGAGATATCCCTTATTACCCGGATAATAAATAACGACCGGCGTCAATTACCGCGCTCGTGAATATTTATTAGCCGCGCTTTTAAAACGTCGCGAAGCTTGTTGTTTAATCAAGCCGGAATTGTGTCCGAGAAATCGATAAGGGTCAGGTAGCCAACCAACGTCCTCCGGGGAATCATTCCGTCAAAATCTTTCGAGAACTCCGCAACGATCCCAACCGAATACCCGCAAATATCAAACAACAATTCCTATACATTTTACCAATCATCTTTCCACTTTTACCCCATTTTAACTTTAACTAAAAGCAATGTTTTTTGGTAAGTTGTAAGATTTTAACTAACTGAGTATTTTTGGAAAAAATTTCGTTCATGTTTTTTTTTTATTAAAAGTTTAGTTTAATTCCCTACAATTTGAGCCAAAGAGCGACCATTTTGACCTTAAAATAGCCAAGCTAAGGCCATTTGAAAAAAAGGGTATTTAACGACTTTTTTTTTTGGATTTTTATCAGCGTATTCAGCTTGTTATTGGAATTTTGAGTGTATTTCTGAATACTTGTTAAGAAAATGCGAAAAACCCATTTTGCAGTGTTAAATGGAGGTCAGGAGGGATGTTAACACTACAAAAACAGGTGTTTTGTTTTAAAACGTTTTTGGTGGGAAAACACCAGAGATATTTTGAAAAACGTTTTAATGTTTTATTTTAAAACATATTTGGTGTTTTCCCGCCAAAAATGTTTTAAAACAAAACATCTGTTTTTACAGTGAAGAGCTTAAATTTTTCCTTGTGAAAAACTTGTATTGAAAACTCGTTGTGAAAACTTGCTATTTCCGGAATTAAACGCCAAATAGAATGCAGTATTTTAAAGTTCATTCAATTTCCTTTAATTTAAAAAACGCGCCTATTTTGGCCTTAAAATGGCCATGTTATGGCCATTTGAAAATGGGCTCTTTTTTTGCCTAGTGTATTTATAGATTGAAGTAAAATCCTAAAACATGTGTTTACTTCAAAAAGCTCGCTGAAATATGACGTCATAAGTCGATTTTTAAATGGAATAATTCAATTAAAATTAGTTACATGTGATTTTATATATCTGAATGCGGTCTTAAAAGTTGAATATTAAATAAAGAAGAGGTTTTTAAAACAAATTTTGTTAAAATTGCTGATTATGTAGATTTAACAACTAATAGTGACGTCATAAGACGCCAAAATTATGGCGGGCGTTTTAAATCAGTTTGACTTTTAAATGCATTTTTAAGTCAGTACATATTAATAGAAATAAGTTTAGTGTTTTCAATACTTATGTTTTTATATTTCAAGAAAATTACTGAGGCAAAAAAACAACGATAAAAAAATTTCATGAAAGACCCATAACTGAATTACAAAAAACGTGTGAAATTACATTATACATAATGTAAAATTACACCATATGTGTAACATTACATTATACATTGTGTAATTTTCCATGTTTTGTGTAATCTTTTTGCATAAAATTTTATATTTTACAACTCGGATCAACCTTCTTCCCAACTAATCATTTCAAATAATTAAAAACAGAGCATTATTTAAAAACCCAATTTCATTTTCGTAATTGTCCAAGTTATTGCGATTGAAGTACATTTTATGTTACATTTTCTAATTGCGGCGCAGGTTAAATTTATCGCTCGGCCGTTATTTTTACCCCGGCAAAAATCTTTCAGCAATAAGTTGAATTCCCATAATCATTAACGGACTGTATAATTTTCAATTAAGTAATTTTTGTTGCCTCGAAAAAGTAGACGACGGTTTTGGAAAGTAATTGATACGTCGAGCGAAAGTTGTTAGATTTAGCGCACGATAGTTAAACGAACGGAAGTGGAAATATTAAACTATAAATATAACTTTCCGTGCAAGCAGTTTTATTTAACCTGTGTGCGAAACATGTTCAAAATCGATACGAAATAAAATAATTTCGATTCGGCGAACATTTTTCCTGTTTGTTGACCAAACACTACCGTAATACTGTCGAGTCAATTATTCGAAATAATTCGTTTTGTCAGCACATTGATAAGATGTGGAAAGAAAGAGTTTGGAGATGTCTAAAAGTTTCCTGTGGTAATGGACTATGAGCAGATTGAGAAAGTACATTTTATTTTACCATGCATAATGTGCACGCAACGTTGATTTTGGTAATTGTTAGTAAATGAACTTTCGGAGTTAATGTACGGTATAATTTTGCCATATGTTATTTAAATGGGAAATCGAAGGTAAAGTTAAATCTAATGAAGCGGAAAAACAATTAAACATTCATCGGAATATACGGCCTTTGTCGAAAATTGATTTCAAATAAAAATAACGAACGCAGTTAATCTTAGCTCGTACTTGGGGAAAAAGGCAAGAAATTACTATACAAACCGATGGCAAAGTGCCAGTATTTGTAATGCAACATTCTAATCAAAATCTGATCATTTTCGAATCATCGAGTTATATATTTTACTATAAATTATTATACTATAAAGAAAAAATAATATATTTTATAAACGTTAATTCATGATTAATAATGAATTAATCGTTTTGGTAATAGATATTTATTTTTAATTATACCAATTCATGAATATTGCAATACACTTCCTTTGAACAAAATTTTATTTTTGTTCGTCCATTTTCCATTTAGTAAACAGATTGATCATATTATGTTCAATATGAATAAATATTAAATATGAATGAATCATAAAAGAGCCCTTTAAAAAATCAATAAACACGAATTTAAAAAGTGGCATTACAAGGACGTCGCGCCATTGGGAACATGTGCGTAGAAAACATTGAAATGTTTCTTACGGAACGTCGATTGACGGTTTACTAAACCGTGAAGGTTTTTTTAAACATTACTATAACTTTCTGTAAGTGACATTTCGACATTTTCTAAACCTGCGTTGTACTAGACAGACGTAGCAGTTGAATAAAACGTTACAACCGCGTTGCATAAAGTATGGCAATTTAAAAGTAAACTATTATTATTAATTGTTATATCAACTATTTGATTCTATCGAGCTCATGACGTCATTATTGTGTTATTATAGAAATGATCACCAGTTATACCGTACTTTGCGAATGTACAAATTACTTTCAAAGTACTTTCGCAAAACTTCTATTAAGTTGTTAGAAATAATAGTTCTTGATTTCGCATTGTGTTATATGTGATTTCAAAATAGTCGAAGGAATACGAATAGAGTTTATTTGTAAAATATATGTTTTTCATCACATATTATAACAAATTACGAATTAATCTGATGAAATTCATGGCAATGCGATTTTTGTGCGTTTTTCCACCGCACAAATGGATAAAACACGCAAAAATGGCAAAATCGATCAACAAAAATTTTTCTTAATTATTACATAAAATAATTCGATTAAATATAAATATTTAGAATATGCAAGAAAATATAATGAACATCGCCTTAATGACAGAATATGCCGAAGAATGTAATAAGTTTCATTACTCAGGTATTTACACTGTGGTTATTCCGTGCAATTACACTGATGAATTTACAGCAGTAAAATTTTCCCGTTAACAGTAACATTGTAACAGAATTGATACAAAAAGCTGTTTATAATTTTTATTTTTATGTTTATTACTTAAAAGAGTACTTATTTTGCATAGAATCATTGTTATGTGTTTTCATGGTTAAATACCCTCAACCGCACAAGAATTACATATCGAGTCATAACCACGTGCAAGAAGTAATAATTGTCCGCATTGCAGATTTATTGCCGTCAGCGAACATCTGCGCAAAAATCGCGACTGATTTGTACGTTTGAATCGAAAGAAAGTAATCGTTTGTCGTATAATAAAACCTATCATTTTACCTCGCGTTATAAAATTGTAAAATTCACAAGTGTCTGTGTATGATTTTCGTGTTATGGTAATTCGGGAATCATAATAAAATTTCCATACTATAATAAGCGTTGTTGCGGCCTCGAAAAAGTAAAGTCTTTTGAAAGAGTCGACATATGTTACGGTTTTCTCAAGCGCACTTCTTGTCTTGAAAAATATATACTTCTACAAAACCCCAATCGTGAAAACATTACGATGCGTCTAAATAATTCCAAAAAGGAACTTGAAGTTCCTGTCAGTGATGGTATGTCGCATCCGGTAATAGTAAAAGTCTATGCCGGTGAACAAACTACGTCTCCCCGCATTCGTTTTTCACATTTACGCGACAGAACGCTTGAAACTAGGAATTCCACTTATACCGTGATTTAATTTCTTTGTATTCGGTTAAACATATAAATAAAGTTACGTATAAATTAGTTCGAGTACAAATTGCGGTAAAGCCGAGGTGTAACTTCTCTCGCTATTGATGACTTTGCGTCGAACACATTTTCGCTTCGTTTTTTACGTTTACACCGCAGTATTCCGAAATTTTAGCGTACCTTTTCCCGCGTTTAATTGCACTATAATTTGTTCAAATTAAGTTTCAATTGCGCATTAAAATAGAGTACACTCCAAGATTTGATTTCGGTTCACGTCACATGCAAACAAAAAACTTTATTATCGCCGCGTCTTTCGGGACAAACTTTTGTTAGTTTATGTCGGTTGCGATTCATTTGGAATTAATGTAGTTGAATGGGCTTATTATTTTATTCCGACGAGTACTTTTTAAGCGCAACATTATTGACTGTAAATAAACTGAAGAATCTTAAAAACCACTCCATGGACAATGGCCCATGCTCGGGCCCTTTCGTGAAAAGAATAAAGTACCGAGACGCGATTGACCCTTCCGGAACGGACCTCCTTTCATATCGAAAATAAAGTACGACTTTAGTCAAGTGGTTTCCATTTACCAATATGTTTATTTATTAATTTTGTCATAATTCATCCTTTTTTTCGTTTTTTATCTATCATTTTCCTCATTTCATTTTCAATGCAAATTTTCACTTTTTTGCACGTAGAAAAAACGTTTCTATACAAAATTGAATATTTTAAGGTATCCAAAGATGCAAAAAAATTTTTTTCAATTTTTCGTCATTTTTTATTTGCCAGTCCCCTTAAAATTTTAGTAATTTTTATCGAACAGTTTTTCCTATTTTTGGATTTGTTCATCCATTACTGTACAGTTCAGAAATTTTTACCTTTTTTTCTTTTTACGTGTGATATTAAATTCGACTAATTATTATAAAGTTCAATTACAGGTCATATACTAAGGTCACATTAACTCCGAACTTCGATTTTATTAGGTCCAGAAAACTTTCCACACTTAAAATAATGAGCTCAATATTGTGCATCGGCTCGGAATAACTTTTCGTTACACGCAAAAAAAAACTGGCATCATATTATACACCGAAGCGAGTTTTCACAAGATGATCTATTTTAATCCTACGAATGGAATGTTTCGGAAAACACGCTTAACGAATTTCGCTCGTCCATTTTCGCCGCAAACACTTTTTCACCTTTGTTAGTTCGATTTGCGCAGTTTTTCGATCGAGCGAAATCAGTAATTTCGGTTGGAAACGGACGGCGCATTTTTTCCGCGGTATCTTGACTTTCATATTTAGTTCCGATTTTCTTTGAACTTTGATCGTTGAAGTTGTTTAAACTCACAAAACCACATAGGCAGGAAGTTGCAATCACTGCGACGCCAGAGAGTTTCGTATACCAAGGTGACTATTGGTTCCAGAACTTGTTCAAAAAGTTTCTTTACAATGGGTTAAGTTTGATAAGATACCAGTTTACCCTTGCTTCGATTGATTATCTTTTACGACAATACCCCAAGAGATCAGCATGTGTATTATGTACACACCGTCCTGTAGGATTCATTGCAATAACTAATACATTCGTTTAAATTAAGTTCAAACATTGAACTCGGAACTAACTAATGTATGATAATATCGATTTTTATTATTCCACGGGTATTCGCCGAATTCTCTTCATTCGGAATGCATTAGTTTTCAAATGAAATTGAATTCGACTTGGAGCGCCAAAAATTATACGTTTTGGAATAAAAGTGTCGGTAATTTCAAATTGATATATGCTAAAAGTCCAAAACACGAAATTGTTCCTTCTTCTTTGTAATGCTGTAAAGTTTGACTTTTCTAACTTCATACATATTTCTCTTCATGATTGAATGACTGGGAAAACGGGAAAAAAGAGAGTTGAGCTGACTGCAAAAATGGAATACATCAGACATTTGTTTGCATTATTTCGAAACCATGTTTAGCTAGCCGACTTTTTTGTTGATAAATTCGAACAATCGGAATCATGGATTCAAATAAGTATAAAACGCGTTTATTATACGGTGTAGAAACTAATTGTATTACTCTTTTCCAACACAAGCAAAAAGTTTAATAATATTAGTTAATCGATTCTACTAATTTTCCAGACAACCGAACTTCGCAGTTCTTTAAATTGAAACTTATATTAAAGTTAGTAACTTATAATTGCAATAACCAAAATTTTCACCGAATCAGTTAATCATAACGTGTGATTTTTTTGCGATCGTACAACGAAAAACTTAGGCGAGTACAAGTTGAAGTATGTTCGAATTAAATAATGACATTTTTGATTACGTCATATTTTGACTGAATCGATAATAATTTTGCTTTCACTGTTTAATTTTTTCACGTTTAGTGATATTTTCGATCATCGCATATTATTTATTATTATTATGATTCTAATACAATTGATCAAGATTTGATCAAGTTAATAAAGATAGCACAAATAGTTTCGTTCGCAATTGTTCGAGTTTCTACGGCAATACAACTAAATTATTCTAAACAACGAGAACTTGTCAAATAGCAAACATAATAATGTGTACTAGTTTGTTTGATTCGACAAATATAGTATTCAATAAAACGCCACCAACGTTGTATTTTACATGAAATACATATGTATTCCACGGAACGTTCCCTTAGATAAGATTATAGAACTAGTGGTTTTGGTTGATGTTAGGCCATCTTTAAGTGGATTCAAATCGTTTCAGAGGAAACTGGGTGGAACTGAAGAATGTGGGAGGGGGTTGAGATTGGTTAGATGACTTGGGAAGGAAATGATGCTTATGACGTAGTGACATTTAATCGGGCATCTGAAAAAGTCTTTTAATATCCGGGTGATACAGGAATGAAATTTTCTTTGATAGTATATGAAGAAAAAAATGTGTTATCTAATGTAGCGGGAAACAATTAATCAGAAATATTACGGAGAAGTGATTAATTAAAACGAAAATAAATTATTTATTATTGGAAAATAAATGTTATCTTTAATACGAATTGCCAATTTTAATTTTCGATTTTCAATTATTAAATGAAAGTTTTCGTCGATCTAGATATTTTTAAACAGCCGGTATATATTTTTTATTAAATGTTCAGTTGAAAATATTTCGTCAAAAATTTGAGTAGAAATATCTCACTTCTATGTTCGATTTAAGATTTTTCGATTAAAAAATGCGAACAAGTAGTTTTAATCAATATTGTTTCAAACGATATTTTTTTCGCCTTATCTTCGAAACGAGATGATTTTCATTCGAATTTTGAACGAAGATGGTTTTCCTCAAATTTTCAAACCAATTTTTTTACTAGATATCTATCATCTGAATTTTGATAAGAACTATTTTTCACTTCATTTTAGAAACGAGATGTTTTTCATCTCAATTTTTCGATAAAGATGTTTGTTCTCAAATTTCAAACGAAATATTTTTTCACATGCTGAAACGTAATGTTTTTCGTCTGAGATATCGATTTGTACTTGATGGAACAAGATTGATTGTTATTCTAAAAAAGAAATGAGTAATGTGTATTTATATTTTTGAAAATTAATATGTGACTTCTCGGAAGTTCCGAAAACTGACCAGACAAATTTGACCGAAGATGCTTAGGTAGATGAAGGCTCATTTGTATGGGCTTCTAGCGAGGCTGTACTGTACTTTGTTATACCCCAGAGACAAAATATGGTTTATCTCGAAGTCCGGATGATGTATTTATAGTGAGCCAAACGATTTTAGACCTATTAGTTATAATCTTGTTTGAACTCGACCTAACGAGTAAGTTAGGGTATCGATCGCGAGTGGTTGAATTTTAAAATAGAAGTTGGCGCCTTCGCTGCTCTTTTGCATTCGATACACTTGTAATCGTGATTACAGGTGGACAATTCGTCGCAGTACCGAGTAACAATTTCACGTGTGCTAGTTCGGATGTCTAGATAGTGTTTAACGACTCCATTCGTGTGCAATCTATGAGTATTGGATGAAACACTTTAGGATCATATCAGATGAATAGGAAACATGACAATATTAGCCAGCAGGTAATGCGGTTTGATGTCGGAAACGAGGACTGTCAGTCAATTGAGACGAGATGTGCAGCATACCAATTATTATGCAGCAATATGCGCATTAGGAGACCTTTCATCATTTTGTAATCTTTAATCGTTGAAATTGTGTAACGTCAAATATCCTACTTTTCACTATATTATAACAAATTCATCACAAAAATCGTATAAAAAGCTAAAGAAAAGTCGAAAAACTGAAATTATCACCACTACACTCTAAAAAATATTATATCACAAAATCTGAATTTTAGATGATGAGAAAATAAATTTCAGACTGATAATCTGAATTTGAGATTTGTGTCTGAAATTCAATTTTTGTCACATCTTAATTTTTCGTGAAATAACTGAGATTTTATTAAAATTCGCAGATTAATTTAAATATTCAATCCAAAAATTCAGCATGAAATTTAAACAAAACATTTTTCAAATTTCAGAATAGAACTGAACATTAAATGAAAAATTGCATACTTTTCATTGTGTAAACTGTTGAAGTTTATTCTGATCTTGTATATTGAGAAATTTGTTAACGTAACAATTAACGGTTATTTAGCACGTGGAATAGTAATACGTTTCTCAATACATTAAATATGTAATTTTAAAGAGTTGGCAATCTTTTCTTGGCGCGTTATACTATATTCAAATGTACCTGTTCACTGCGCATAGCACGTAAATATTCATGTGTACACAACATTTCATTATGTCGTTTAATGTGTTCAAAGTTTAAATTTCAATTGTTTTACGTGTAAAGTTAGTATTCGAAGTGAGTTAAAATTTAATTACAAGCATATATTTCCTTAATGTCGGAAAAAGAAGTTCTTAATTGTGTCATATCATCTGCAACTTGAACAATTATAATCAATATATTATTAAAGTATGGTCGTAATGCATTAAAAACAGTGGTGCAGCGTTCGTTTTCAAGGTTTGAACATAAATACTATCAAATTTATGGAAAAGTTGAAAGTATCTGATTAGTTTATTATAAAATACGATTTTTCAAAGGCAAGTAAATAAATTTACGAAATAAAGTTGTGCGGACTTATTTACCCTTAGAGATTGTGTATTAATTTTTGAACATTATTTAACGAAGTATATTTGACAGAAGTTGTTAAAATATCTCAAAGTATAGACATTTGAAATAGAATTAAATTCTCATGACAACATTCATTATTTATATATTACGAAAAAGCCTTCCGTTTGCTAGAACTGTATGCTTTATACACACACGACCATGTCGAAAATGTCGCTCGATGCAAAAACATTAAAACTGCTGAGTTTAATTATAGTAACAACGGTAATTGTTAGGAATAATATATTAAAATTTGAGCGGAAAAGGAACTCGGTTTCTACTATTTAGCCTCAAAAATATTGAATTTCCGGTAGTTTCTTCATCCTAATCTGGTAACGTCGCAAAGTATCTGCAGTTCCGCCTCGAGGGATACCGTCATCTCCGAGCGATGTTATGATTAACAAGGAAATAGAATACAATACCTATAGGACAAGGTAAACTCAAAACAATTTTAAAATTTTTTTACCGCAGGTTCATTTCTTATTTCTAGTCATATCTATTTTAATGCTGTATTGATTCGATTAAAAAACTAGATAAAGAAATCATCTTTAAGAATATTTTAATCGTTTTAATTTGAAACAAAAGTAATTACTTATTTGTTAGATATATATTAATTTTTAAATTAAAAAAAAACATTTTGGTCTATATATTTCCTTGTTCAATTCAAAAGAAATTATTTCCGGAAATTCTTTTATCTTGAAACCTCAGCGGTTAACATTAAAGAAAGACTACTATTGAACCAACCCTAGAACATCAATTTTTGAAACGTTTATAAACGTATATTCTTATAAAGTTCGAGGATTTTTCATCGTCGTGTTCATGTAGCTTAAAATCACGCCGAACTTCATCTTTAAGCAAACTCAATAATGTATACATGACCTTTGTCTGATCTGCACACTCAGTAAATTTACGGTATAATGGAATTATGTAAATATTCAAACCCGGCATTTTGTATGTCAGTTATAGTACATTTTTGTAAAAAAATAATAGGCAATAAATTTAAGTATTATTAACTCGTCGGTTTTTTATGCGTGAGGGTTTTGATAAGATAATACGATTTTAGAAAATGTGATTTA
>JABFPQ010000416.1:0-11939 GCA_022817265.1 Masnerella sp. ZL-2020
TTTTAACATTCAAATAATTTTTACAACTGATATAAACAAAATAAACTTTTTGTTGGTTCATATATTTGGTTAATTTTGACAATTTTTAAAATTTTTAAATTTTAGAAAATTTTTAAATTTTGAAAAATTTTAAAATTTTGAAAAATTTTTAAATTTTGGAAAATTTTTAAATTTTGGAAAATTTTTAAATTTTGGAAAATTTTTAAATTTTGAAAAATTTTTAAATTTCAAAAGCAAAAATCACTTTTGAAACTTTAAACGTGAATATCTCGAAATTGCAAAATAGTGAGTTAACTGGTTTTTACTTTTAGCCACAGATATATGTAGACAAATAAAAAGTCTGAAGTTTGGACATTTCTTTATTCAAAGACAACAAAACGAAATAATCAAATGGAATAATCTTCTAAAATCGACTCACGTCGTGCAACGAACGACGTTAATTTACTGTCGAAGAACCAAACCGAAAGTCGAATTCAAATAGGGAATTAAAGAATGGGAATAAAATAAATAGTCTGCGTAAGAGTCGAGAGTTTCTAAACAGGAATTCTCGTGGAAATATTCGACGGTTATGTTCATTATACGATTTACATTTCAACTTCCTTGGTCGAGACTAAAAAGTGTATCACAGTATCCGCTGACTTTTCAGACAACTGAATAAATACGTTTGCTCTAAAAAGTAGCGCGCGAGACTTCTGATGTATTTTATCGTTTAATTACGTTATTTGCGGACAATAAATTAGGGGCCATTAATTTGGGAAAATAATAACTCAATTAATTTATCATTTTTTCAAAGTTATTTCAAGATGTCAAATTGTGAGTAAAAATATCTTTTTTTTTATTTGATTATAATATGAATTGCGCGTGCGAATAATATTCTTATCAAAGAACTTTTTTCTCGCAAAAAGTATTAGAGCGTTTTGCTTCGGGCGATGTCATCGAAAAGATCAATCACTCTTTTATGGTGCCGAGCTTGACAGAAGAAAAGAGAAAGAATAACAAATTGCTCATTCTTTGTCCAATCGAACTAAATCTTTTTTTAAACAAAAATGTAATTTTTGTTTATTTTTTAAATTATACAAATTATGAAAATTTATTAGAGTTATAAAAAAAAAAAAAGTGTGAATTTTGGACGAAAAAATTTGTTTATTACATTTTTGTAGATATTGAATTTAACGTGTTACGACCCAAAAATCTATGAAAATCATGTAACACCACATTGCAAAATAAGAAAAAGTTATTCATAAGCCGGATGTTCTAATCTTTTTTTCTATTATCACACGTATTCAAAGATCATGAATATATTTGTTTTCTTTCTACGCCTGGTTCTTTGTTTTTCAAATTCTACCGCCAAACGGTTTATGTAAATATTTCTAAATAAGACTTCCTTTTTGGGTCCAAAATGATTTTTGGCGCATTTGTCTTTTAAATTCTTAGTCAAATGTCGGTTCCTTTTGAATATCGCATTTCCACTGATGGAATTATTCAGTGTCTAATTAGCTAGAATAAAAGATTTTGTTAAATTGTTAATTTCGTTAAATCTAAAATTCATGTTGATTTTGTATTTCAATGATTGGTCAAGTTTTCTGATAAACGTCGATGATTGGCGCGAAGAATTCGAGAAGGGCTAATTTATGCGCTCTGGCTTATTAAATACGACGAGACAGAAAAACTCGTGAGGTATAGGTTGTCGGAGCCTTCGGGCAGGAATTGCACCATTCGGACAGTTAGACCCCCTTGGGCGAATCCGCGGCCTTATTTACCCTTCTACCTTCGCACACCTACTGCCCACGACAAACTTAACTAACGGCCAATTGCGTCCAACTATCTTTGGGATCAATACTAACTACATATATATATATATAACACATGAAAACAACAAATCACATTTTTCTTTCTTCAATTAAACGGAAAAATATTTATAATTTTTGAAAAATCTGACGCAAAAATTTTTGAAGTTGATTTTTTCAACTTTATCACGATGTCTTCCATTTTTTAAAATTTTGAGAAAATGTTTCAATTCTTAATTTTTATTTCTTAATTTCATTTTTGTTCACTTGCGTTTGTCGAAATTTGAAAATATGTATAGATGGAGTAAAGATGTATAGATTTTGTGAAAAAATAAAGAAGAGAAAAAGAGAAGAAGAAAAGAAAAGAAAATACGCAAATTGAAAAGAGCGAGGAGGAGTTATGCTTCGGGGGACATAGCATACACGTTCTCTGCAGACACTTCGACTAAACACTGTGATAAACGGCGCCTTAAAACAATGATATATGAGGACACGTAACTTTTTACTCCTGTTTTTCATCGCATTTCATCTTGGATAAGTAATTGTTTTTAAATTGCTAACTAATTGACTCACTGATTTGAAAAAGAGAAAAATGCAAAATAACTTATTTACCAATAAAATATTGAAGTTTTATTGATAGTGCGAGATTTTGCATTCGACTTAATTCGCATTTATCTATTAATTATCTTTACCTTTTTTTGCCAAAGTTACTCGTTTTTTTTTAATTCTTTCATATAACTAACAAGTAAACCTAGGGAAGTTATAATAACCAATTTCCTTTAAATGATGCTTAACTTATAGTCTTTTATAGTACATTATGATATCTGAAGTCCTTGGCGGCTGTTAAAAAGGTCCAAATAAAATATCGAATTATTTTTTATAATTTTATAAAATTAACTCTGTAAATATACAGGGTTTTCATATAATTAATAAATAAAAAATAATTCGATATTTCATTTGGACCTTTTTAAGAGCCGCAAAGGACTTCAAATATCATAATGTACTATAAAAAACTATATGTTAAGCATATTTTAAAGTAAATAGGGAATTATCACTTCCCTAGGTTTACTTGTAAGAATAATTTATTACGATAAGTTTAAGATTTATATACGACTATATAAATCTCCTTAAAATGAAAATTCGAGTGTTTTCGTAAGAGACAAAGTTCGCACAATAAATCTTGCGAGTAAATAATAAAAAAAATCGTGTCTGAAAGAAGACAAAGCTAGTTCACTAGTTTAAAAGGCCGGCGTAAAAATTAACGAGCGTGTAAAATGCAATGCAAATAATATTCGGCCGCTTCACTTTCACCGGCCCTAAAACCGCGGTTATAAATTAAATTGATGTTTTTATATAAAATCTAATTTCGGTTGCGCAAGGCCGTAAAGTCGCGAAAACGATTATGGCATTATAACCGAGTCGATTTGCGCGCGGATTCCATATCGCGAGCGTTATAAAATCGTTTCATTGTTTCAGAAGACATAATGGACGCAAAAAATGCCGCAACGCCTGAGTCATTTCCATTTTTTTCATCCCGTCCCATTCCTTATGGAGCGCGTCCTAAAAGAAAGCCGTAACAAAAGATGCGCGCACGATTCGATAGATAACTTGTCCACCCACGTGGCGCACGTTCATTCGAGCGCAATTGCGCCACCTTATTCTTTTTTCTTCTTTCATTCATAATCCCGCCCTTGAAATTTTTTTATTTTCAAAAACATTAGTTTTTGTTGTCAATCTAAAACTGTGGGGGAGCTGTATGGATCAACAAGTTTCAAAACTCATTAAATTAAATTTACACGATTTAAAAAGAAAATCGTTATTTGATTCAAAGTCGAAAAAATGAATTCTTTCAGTGATTTTTAGAGTCGAATTTCCTTTAAATCTTGACAAAAATTAATAACGAATGATGACTTTTATGATAATTATAGTTGTAGTTTTGTTAGTTTTGTTAGTTTTGTTAGTTTTGTTAGTTTTGTTAGTTTTGTTAGTCTTGTTTGTTTTGTTAGTTTTGTCAGTTTTGTTAGTTTTGTTAGTTTTGTCAGTTTTGTTACTTTTCTAAAAAAAATCAAATTTCAAAAACCATAATTATATCACTATATTTGTTCATTCATTCGTAATCTAGGAATTGTAGTTTTTCGAGAAATAACGAGGAAAATTGCAATTGGTCCGGCTGACCACGACTTTCAAACCGATTGCGGTCTTTGCTCATTTTCAGGTGAAGGTTCCGCGGCTGAAACCGAGAAAACGTTAATGATTTTCGCCATTAAATTCACCGAAATCGGCTTAATTAATTCGAAGAAGTTGTTTCCATCTGAACTATTCAAATTATTTGCCTTCAGATCCCAAAAAATGTTCCCGAAGAATCGTCTGGAATCGTAATCGGTGAAAATTCTATCCGAGGCAGACGGAGAGTTTTGTTTTGATAACTGTGTATTTCAGTAAACATGGTTTTCGGTGAAAACTAGACATTTTGACGTTTCATGGCTTGTTTGCAATCCTTTCCATTTATTTTTTGAAATTGTCAAGAGGTTTTCAAAATATTGTATTTTGTTTTCCATTGTTGGCAAACTTTCGACTAATTAGAGGGAAAATAGTCAAAGTTATACTTTTTAAGTGGTTTAATAAAAACTTATAAATATGTATTATATTCGAAGACAAAAAAAATTTCACAAAAATAAACAAATAATCATTAGGTCTCTCTATGTCTGAGAAATGATAATTTGTACTACTTATTTTTCACTAAAAAATTGACAATCTCCTAATAATAATCATTCGGGATAACATTAATACCTGATAATTGCGAATCCAACCAAATCATATTACTACTTTTGAAAATCCAAAAAAGCAACTTTTGGTCTGAAGTCGAAATTGAAAGTGGGATCGACGGCGATGATTGAGTCGTCGAGTGACAAAATTATCGGGCGTTATGCAAGCCGATATGCATGCGATAGTTGTCAGGATACAAATTGGGTACTTTGATTGATTTGTGCCGCGCGCTTTGCGTCTCCGGTTCTTTCCCGCGAGATCTTTGTCGGCAATGGCGTCGCTTCGTAATAAATTGTTTCGGGGCCGAGGTCAGGTGTACGTACACTTATGCACCGACACCTTTTTCATTTGCACTTATACGAGTGCGATGCAATCGCCGATCAGATTTGTGACTTCTTTTTGTTTCGATGCTCGACCTAGCATTCTTCCTTCCTTTGATCAAAACTCTCTTATATAACTCGCCGAATTTGTTCGAATCCACTTTCACTCGTAGATAGTTGCAATAGATAAGTTAGGTGCAAGAAACGTGTAAAAAGCGCATTTAATGGTCATAATTGACGAGAAAAAAACTGATGGACGATATAGATTTTTTAACTTCCCAAAGAAATTTATACATTTTTTTATCAATTTCACAAAAAATCATTCAACAATGGTTTGTATTCCTTCGCCATGTTTTTGCCTTGACGAAAAATCGAAAATCGAAAAAATCGGTGAAAAATCGAAAATCGAAAAAATCGGTCAAAAATCGAAAATCGAAAAAAATCGGTAAAAAAATCGAAGAAATCGGTAAAAAATCGAATTCCTTTGTCATGTTTTTGCCTTAACGTTGTCATTCTACGATTCTTCGTAGATTTCGTCAATTTCGTTTAACCAAGTTTTCGTAAAATTCTTGACAGTCAATCAAATATCTGAATCACAATTACTCAACAATTGTCAGTAATAATTCGCGGGCAGATTTATTTCCATAGTTCTTCGGTTTTCGATGTCGAAACTGCGACGCGAGACCGCCGTTATAATCGCGTTTCTCTTGCTCGCAATCTCGATTCGATTGCGCACGTTAATCGCAACGAAATTGTTTGATGCTTATGGCAACCGATCAAAACGTCACCGATTTTACGTCTAAATCTACCACCGACCAACGTTTAATTAAATGCAATTCTTATTATGTAATCATTGTTTGCATTCGTGAATTAAAAGAAATTAAGAAGTCGTCAAATGTTAATTGTCATTTTGAAATTATTCAATGCTTTAAATATCAATTTGAAAAGATTCACTTTAAACAATGATTTAAAAATGTCTTAATTTAAGACACCAGCATCTTAATTTAAGATGTCAGTATCTTAATTTCAGATATCAGCATCATAATCGGTAAAAAATCGAAGAAATCGGTAAAAAAATCGAAAATCGAAAAAATTGGTAAAAAAATCACTCTAAAATTGATGATATAAAAATGTCTTAGTTTAAGATATCAGTATCTTAATTTCAGATATCAGCATCGTAATTTAAGATACCAGTATCATAATTTAAGACATCATTCATCTACTTCTTCAAACAAAAAAGTTGAAGCTGACATTTGGTAATTTCAAAGCAATCAACTTGTCAGAAGCATTCCTCCAAAGATGGACGTCATTATAATTTATTATTATTGTTATAAAAATTTTTTCACAGCATGCTTTGTACATTGTAGAGCGTTACGAAAACACCTGTGCGCTTTTCAGTTTGCCATTCAGCTATTTTAACCGCGACTCGAGCCGATAGAAAGAGTAGCACAATTTTGTAAATCAATTGCATTCTCGTCTCGTTAATAATAGATTGTAAATCATTTTTTGCCAGCCGAGATCGATTCTGCGAATCGAGATTGTTGCTTTCGTTGTTCGTATAAAGTTACTTTTTTTTAATCAAACGTAATTATGGTTGTTTATCGGAATTAATTGCGGACAATAAAATGTAAGGACGAATAGAAAACTATAATTTTACGTTTTAACTTTATACAAATATATAGAAAATTATTTACGATTTACGATATAAAAAGCAAGAAAATGTGAAGAATTATATAAAAAAAAGTTTATTTATGTTAAATAAAAAAAGGTTAAAAACGAACTTCGTTCGTTTCTTCAGTTCATTTTTTCTTCTAATTTTCATTTTTCTATTAAAAAGCTGAAAAAAATCATAAAAAACTAACATTTTATTTAAGACTTCCAGCATTTCAACGCTTCATTGTTGAAATCATTAAAAATAACATAATAGACAAATAAAAACGTGCGACTACATTTTCACAGTTTTCATTTACATGATTAGTCAAAGTTGTAAAGTTGTCGCATTATTTACATAAGTTCTACCATTGTTACACTTTGTTTATTGTTTTACGGAGACCGCGTTCGCCGATAAATTTTCGCCAGCGTCCCAGCAGTAAACTTTTATTGCGGTAACAAATTATTTCAGCACCTTTGTTACACAGTTTTTCTCGTCCAGCGGCATCTGATAAGGAGTCGCAATGCGGATCGAACAAGTAGTCTTTTGAGCGCGACTTATCTTATCGCGTGTATGATTTGATCGCCAACCGTTCGTTTTGCATGACGATTTACGTAAACGAATGCAAGTTATGAAGTTTCTAATGGAGGATTCAAATATTCAGGGATTTTTTTTGGAAAAATATAAAAATTAATTAAAGGGACTCTTTGCGTAAAAATGACTATTTTCGTCAAAATTTCGGATTTTTACTATTTTGGTGTCAGAATATTTATATGGTAATTTTAGTACCTTTCTCCTGTTTTTAGTAATTTTTAGCATATCAAAAAACCGGAGAGTTGTAAAAGCGCCCCGAGGGTACTATTTTTGTACATAAAAAAATACATCTGAATTTTTTCTTTATTTACCAAAAACGAAAAAATTGACGAACTCAAAAAATTGTTTAACATAATTCCTCCCACTAGCTTCGAAAATAAATTTATGCTAAAATGGTCATTGAAATATTTTTGTTGAAAACAAAATTGTAAACGGAAAAATTCGAACAATGAAAATTACGGATTTTAACCATTTAGTCGAAGAGTCCCCTTAAACAATTTTTGGAAAAACTTAAATTAAACAATTTATGTCGAAACTTTTTTCGTAGAATACTTACAATCAGAATAAAAAAAGAATTTTTTTTAAAAACATCTTATTTTCCAAGTAGCAACATCTAACAAAATGTTATCACTTATTTTTCATGCAAGATAAAGTGTAAAAAAACTCTGAAGAATGCAAAATTTATATGACAAATTGCTTGCGACGATTCGTCGATTTGAAAACTGTAACATGTGCGATTGATCGGTGGTCGATTAATTGCGATTCAGGGTCGACGGAACGATCGGTAAAGGTATCGGTAAGCGCGAGCTAATGAAACAGGTGCACGATCGGTGGTGAGAGTCTCGATTCCGAAATCGTCGCGCGCTCCGGGCGGCTTGAATGGGCATATTCTTTTATTTCCTTTATTTCACCGACTTACGTTTTGTGCCGTTTGCGTTACCGATTTTTTTTCCGAAATCTCTAACGCATTTATGAAAAGATAAAAAAGCTTCGTAACAATATACACTTGGCGAACATCGGCAAAGGATTTCGTGATCTGAATGTTAAACACAATATGCGTACTCACATTTGTTGAATTACATTTTAAATAATTGAGATGCGATCATAATTATTCGAATAAATTTGTATATGTTTATGAAATATGCGAAGTGTATTGTGATGTGAGATGAGAATCAGTTTTATTATTAAAGGATGCAGTTTTTCAAGGGTATCATTTAAAATTGTTAATTTTTTCTTGCACTTTGAAGAAAATTGTAAACATAAGTGAAAATTTAAATTATTCCAAAAGATTGAAAATTCAAAAAAAAACAAAAAATTAAGTTCGCTCTGCGAAATTACAATACCCCAACATAAAGCGTAATAAAATATCGATCAAAGAATTATTCGCAGATTAAATGATATGTTTAAAATAGTCGCAAATTATGCGACGGCGGTTCCTTTTTTCCGCCTATATACATATCTTTTACATACAATAAGGACGCGTTGTAATAAGAGAAATTTTATGGGCGGCGATACAATTACGCGGTGCATCGCGGTTTTATTTTCGGATTTACAACGTTCATTGCATTCCGCGATATTTATTGTCACGGTGAACAAAGACGATCGTACCCACGGCGATTATTAGATGTGGCGCACGCGTTTCTCCGCGATCGTGATCGTAAAATTTCTCCGGACGTGTTGCCGTAAATTGTCACGTGATTTGATGTAATGATTTAGTCTATTCATAAAAAAACGGAAGTATAAAGATGAAAAAGAAAAAAAAATAATTACACGGAAAATCTTTTGCGAATTCCGAAAAAATCGGTAAAGTAAAAAAAATCGAAAATCGAAAAAATCGGTAAAAAAATCGGTAAAAAATCGGTAAACAAAATCGGTAAAAAAATCACTCTAAAAATGATGCTATAAAAATGTCTTACTTTAAGGCATCGGTATCTTAATTTCAGACACCAGTATCTTAACTTAAGACACTTTTGTAGCAAACATTTTTAGAGTGATTTTGATAGTTTTTTGCACATAGTTGTTAATAATATAAAAAATAAAAATTATAGATTTGTTGTTGACTTACGTATGCAAGACTGGCGACCGTGAGTCCAAATGTGAACGCGATGTGCAGGACACTGGGCGCTGGCATGTCTTTCCATGTGATGCACGAAGCGCAGCCAATTAAGACCAGGAGGAAGGTGCCCAGGGCCTCGGCGCACAGCGGCACCAGGAAGTTGATTTTCGTGGCCTCCTCGAGGCCCACGAAGTCTTTGGTGCCTGCAAATCAAACGTTACGTGAATACAAATTTGCTGCAATTAAACAAACGAGCAACTTTAATTAATTAATTATCATTTCCATTCGTTTCATCTTCTATAAGTGACATGATAAAAAATGATAAAAAACACCAAATTAAAAAACTAGTATATAAATTGTTACACGTTTTTTTTTAATTCTCATCTATAAATTATTCATTTAATTTTCACCTTTTTAATTAACAATTTCTTAAACTATACTCTAAAAACAGGTGTCTTAAATTATGACTATTTGATTATTTATGATAAATATAAGGTATCAGTATCTTAATTTCAGACAGCTGTATCTTAATTTTAAAAGAATCGAAAAAATCGGTAAAAAAATCGGTAAAAAATCGAAAATCGGTAAAGTAAACAAAATCAAAAATCGAAAAAATCGGTAAAAAAATCGAAAATTGAAAAAATCGGAATTATGACGTCAGTGTCTGAAATTAAGACACTTTCATAGCTCCAGTTTTTAGAGTGTAAACTCATTTAAAAGGCTAACTGCGATGGTAAACAATGTTAAAAACGATATTTTATGTCCTCGTTGAAACGTTTGAACTACTGTTTTTTTTATTCATGTTCAGTAATAAATAAATACTATACTCAAGTTATTGTATAATGGGCAGCTTAATGGGTCATTTACTCGAAAATAGTACAAGCAATTATTGCTGGTTCACTAATCATTTCACGAAGCGACAGCAATGTCATTGTCGTTATAGGAACGACGACAGGGTGAGTGCACAAGCTCGTGAGTGACGCGTCTTTGCAAATTAATTAGCATGATTATTACAGTGTACTCACTACTCTTGATTAATTCATCGGATCTTTGATCTTTCGTTCGTTTAGTCGAACTATTTTTATTCTTTTGCCATATCGTAATAAATTGTGCAGATATTAAAATAATGTGACAGGTTTTGTTGCAATCGGTAAAAAAATCGAAAATTGAAAAAATCGGTAAAAAATCGAAAATTGAAACAATGTGTAAAAAAATCAAAAATCGAAAAAATCGGTAAAAAATCGAAAATCGAAAAAATCGGTAAAAAAAAATCAATGTAAATTTTTTAGTTGGACGATAAATTAGGTATTAATTCGTTAATTCTTAATTTGCTAATTGCAACATCAATTTTCGATTTTTTTTCATATGCAATTTTTCCATGATAAGAATTAATCAACGAGTTATTTTTGGATTAATTAATTATAATAAAAAAATTCTCGCGATGTTTTATTGATAAAATTAAAAAAATGTGTTGTTTTCGAAAATTTTACACGATTACTTCTTGTCTAAATTACTCACATTCTTCGAATTGACATAACCGATTTATCTGCTTAAATGCAGACTAAAGAAATGTGTAGCACACTTTTCCGTCGGAAAATTTTCAAGTTCTATTTCTGTGCAGCAATTTATTTAGTAATAAGCATGAAAATAGGTATCCAGGGTATCGTCGGATGGAATACATTATCGAGGAAAAGACACAGTTCGATTTGTAATTTAAATTCACAAATTGTTGCGGAAGATGATGAGAAAAATTAGAAACACTGTCGCGAGCATACTAATAACAAATTGTAGAACTTATGAAATTAACTTAACTTATAATTATGATTTAAATTAACAAAAAAAGACGAAACTAACAAAAACAAGTGAAATTCAAAAACTAACAATAAAAAAGAAATGTATAGAATTTTTTGCAATTATGACTGAAATTGTCGAAATAATTTTATTAATTTGATGATTGATTTTACTATCAATAAATAATTCTCGAACGATAGTTAATAAATTAAACTCTAATTATGGGTTTTAATTATATTACAATTATTGCTCATTTGATTTGTTTGTAGCATAACATAGTAATTGGTCTGGTCAATAAGGAAAATATTAAAATGAACTATTGATATGAAAAGTTATGTAATTTATTCCTTTAATGCGTGCATTATAATGCAAATTTTTCTTACATTGGAATCATTCTTTGCTAATAAGCATTAAATGTTATTAAACTGAAAAGTGTCTTCAACTACGTACATAAATTATCTTTATATTGGCTTATAAATTTTTTCACATTTTTCATAACAAAAGAATTGGAATATTTGTTATCGAAGCATTGTTGGGAATTTCAAAATTATTGACATTTTAACAATGTGCAATTTTTGTTGTAAAATTATCATTGTTTATGCGTTAAAATTATGAGAATGCAATTTATAGTAAAAATATCTTTAAAAATGATGATTCAAAAAACCACAGTTTTTTAATGAAGTAATCCTAAATAGAAAAGTGTTGTCATACTTGTTCAATAATTGCTACTTCAGATTTATGTGCATACATGTAATATAAATTGCACGCTCTGTTAAAACAATATTTGTCAAGATAACCATTTTTAGTGATGGTTTAGTACTAAAATAGAAAAAGGATGCGAATCACGTCGCATAATAGAAAATTGATACGTCAGTTTTGACGACTCTTGAAGTAAAGTGGGAAAACTTGATATTATATTTATATCGTATGATACCGAACTTTGAAAAAATTGATTTTTTCAATTACTGATATGA
>JABFPQ010000417.1:0-11935 GCA_022817265.1 Masnerella sp. ZL-2020
TATATGCTGTAAATTTGTCACAGTGTGTGTGATATCTTTGTGTGACAAAACTTGAATTTCGAAAATTTTCGAAAATAGTTTGAGATAGGACATTTTCAGAAAATAATTCGAGAAAGGACATTTTTCGATAATAATAATTTGCAAATAAACTTTCTTTAAAATTAATTTAAAATGGTATTTTAAAAAAAAATGAAATAGGACTTTTTTAAAAAATATTTTAAGATAAGACTGTCCTCAAAAAAAATTTAAATTAACACTTTGTTGAAAAAAATTGAGTTAGGACTTTCTTCCAAAATTGTTTGAAGTATGACTTTTTTAATAATAAAATTTGAGGTAGAATATTTTTTAACAATAATTTGCGATAGGACTGTGCTCAAAAATAGTTTCAAATAATACTTTTTTGAAAAAAATTAAGTAGGACTTACTTCAAAAATAGTTTGAAATAGGACAATTTAAAAAAAATGAGCTAGGACTATCTTCGACAATAGTTTGTATGAACTTTTTTCAAAATAATTTGAGATAAGACTATTTTTAAAAATAGTTTGAAATAGGACTTTTTTCTAAAAATGGTTTGAGATAGGACTTTTTTGTGAAAAAATGGGTAAGGAAGGACCTTTTTCAAAAATAGTTCGAGATATGACTTTCTATAAACATGATTTGAGATAAGAGTTTTCTCAAAAATAATTTGAAATAAGACTTTTTCAAAAAAAATGGAATTAGAACTTTCTTTGAAAATAGTTTCAGATAACACATTTTTTGAAAAATAATTTAAAATTGGATTTTTTCGAATTTAATTTAAAATTATTTTAGAGTATTTTTTTATATTTTGAAAACAAACTCACACTTCCAATTAGCTACACTAAATTTTTTCTTCAAAGATATCTAAATTTTCGCTCGAATCCCATTTGCCAATGGTTCGGCAAATGGAACCGACCTTTTGAAGACGAATGAGATAGCGACAAAAACTGGGCATCTTTGACCCCAGAACGCTGATGAGAAGCGGAAATGAATGGCCGATGACTTATCAGATTTCGTAGTTCAGAATGATCCGACACCTGGAAGAAGAGCCTTCCGAAAAGGCGGACTAATTGAAGCTCCTAGGCGACGATCTTATCGCGCGGATTCGGACGGACCCAATCGCCCCGGGCTTTATCAGCCGCAATTAGCTGGCTTTCGGTCAGGCCGGACTTCAGAGATCCGGAATTAATTACGCGGTCGTGTCTAATTAGATCTGATTCGGGTCACGATCAATTCAAAAGTACTCGGCGCTTTTTTCGGCTAATGAACTTTGTGGGTTCGGGATTGGGTGACTCGGCTAAGGATAGAAGAGTTATAGTCTCAAGTGTTGTGCGTTTTTAGTGGTAGACAAAATTTTGAATCAACTGCGTATTTGAATGAGATAGTCCTAGAAGAAGAAATCGGTTACGAATTATTTTCATGCATCAAGTTAATGCATTAATTGCATAAAAAATCATCTACCAGAGAATGCTACCAGGAATTATCTACCAAGTAGTCTATCAGGAATTACCTACTAGATATTTCTACTAAGAATTATCTACCAGGTAATTCTACTAGGAATTATCAACCCGGTAATTCTACCAGGAAAATCTATCAGGAGTTATCTACCAGGTAATTCTACCAGGAATTATCTAGTAGGTGATTCTACCAGGAATCATCTGGTAGATCATTATACCAAGACATATCTTGTAGATGATTCTACTGAGACGTATCTGGTCGATGATTCTACCAAGACTTATCTAATAGATGATCCTACCAGCAATAATCTAAGAGGTAATTCAAGCAAGAATTATCTAGTAGATTGTTCTACCAGGAATTATCTACCAGGTAAATCTACTCGCATACATCTACCAGGTAATTCTACTAGGAACTATCTACCAGAAGTTATCTACCAGGAATTATCTACCAGATACTTCTACCAAAAGGTATCTACCAGGAATTATGTACCAAGTAATTCTACCAGGAGTTATCTACCAGGTAATTCTATTAGAAATTATCTACCAGATAATTCTACATAAAAACTACCTACCGGATGATTCTACCAGGAATTAGTTACAGAGAATTATCTATTATCATCTAGATAATTTTACTACTCTTGATTAAAAACCCGATCCCGCTCTTCCCCCTCCTCCCAACGATCTCCATTTTCTTTACTTCAATATACATATAGCAACCATCCACGGTCCTTGATCTATGCAAATTCCCCTATCGTATGCATACACCTCATCGTCTACAACGTTGCAATTTCGTCCAACGACGTTCTCGTTCGCCTCGACGGCGGGGAATTAGTGCTTTTAATAATTCTCCGTAATTTTGTGTCGTCGCGGCCACCTGACGCAGGGCCCTCCCCGTTTCGGGAGAACCGCAATATTGGGCCCGGGCCCGCCCACTCGCCGCGGGCCCGGCGGAAATTCCCGAACATGCAAATTCGGCCGCGCTAGACTGCCCCGCTTCTTCGAACCGCGCGCACTTCGACGAATTTCGATTACAGGTGCCGCCGTCGTCGACGCCCACCGACTTCCGTCCTTTTCCCCCCACAACTCGTCCTTTTCTAACCAACCAATGGGTCGACCTTGGATCAACCATTGAAAACGCGCGAATTCGCTTTCGTTTCGCGATTCGAAAAACGGTTTCGCGTTTCATTCCGGGGCGACACATGGCCCGCACGTGGCCCTGACGTGTCGTTACGTAAGCGAGTGCATATGGTTTTGTGGAAATTCGTCTGCGGCTTTTTTCGCGTGTTCGCGAACCGCACGCGCTTTGTTCGTCGTAATACGGCGGTTTGCGAAATTTCGGGTTTGTGGAGCAGAAAAAACGTAACTGTTCCGAGGTTGGTGGAATAATGCGCGAGCCAGACGTTTGCAAAGTTCGATGGGGAGTTGTTAAGGGCTAAGCACAGGCACGGGTAGAATTAGGCTTTTTTCGGATGTGGATGTAATGTGTAGTTTTTGAGAAACGTTAAGTTGGTTAACGTTCGTGACGAGGACGCGTTGGGATATGGAATAAGGGAAATTGTGTATTGAAAAAGTCGACGGGTTAATTTGATGTTTGGACGAAAAAGGCCTTGTTTCCTCATTTGAATAGGAAACATCTCGTTTGAAGTTAAAAAAATTAAGATGGAAATATATTCAATTCAAAATTTCGATGAAAAATTTTTATTTTTGAATTTTGCGAAAAACGTCTTACGTAAAATGTTTGAAATTTGAGGTTAAATAAATATTCAACCTCATAAAAATTTGGTGAAAAAATGTTTCTTTTTCGATTTTTGAAAAATGTTTTTAATCTTAATTTTGACAAGAAATTTGTTTATCCATACTTTAAAAAACATGTTTCATATGAATTTTTGAAATTTGAGGTTTCTAATAAAAATTTGATGAAAAGATTTTTCTCTTTCGACTTTTGAACAAAATTGTTTTTAATCTTGATTTTTACGAGAAATTTGTTTATTCATTTTTTGTGCGAAAAAGTTTTCATTTGAATTTTGATATGAAAATGAAATTTGTCGAAAAGTGCGAAAAAGTTTTCATTTGAATTTTCATATGTAACAAAAAGCGTAGAAATTACGAAAAATAAATTATTTTGCAATTTTTTAAAAAATGTTTTACTCGCAAACAATTTAATATACAAAAAATTTCCACTAAGTCACTCCACTAACATTAAAAACCCCTTTTCGTAGAAGTATAAATTTTTCATAAATGACGTCGTTTCCTTCGAAATGATAACGCATTTACAATTCTTCATATTCCTTTCACGCTCGCACGGTTTTTCGTCGGTTTTCGAAAGCGCGTGAGAATCATTGTGATGAAAAAGTCATTAGATGCGCTAGAAGAGACAGGCCTGTTGAAATTTTCGGGCGGACTCGGCGCAAACGTGATGATTATTTTCGCCGTGTAATTTGATAGAGTTTATAAAAAACGCAGATTCCGTTGGCGCATTAGAAGATTTACCGTAATTAACGAGGAATTATTATGTAAGAACTGGCGTTAATAATAGCTCATTTGCCGGGAGTCCTCTGTTACCTAAATTATCCAGGCAAGTTGGTGACCTTAGAATCAGTCTTTGGCTACAGCATTACTGTAGCGTTTAAGTTTGTGCGGTCGGGGTTCCAAATTATACAGTCTATAAATTCCATTCACACAGAAATCCCGCTAATATGTTTACCGTCATTTTGAATTAAATAAGCGAATTAGAATAAATTGAAGTGTTGGGGTTTTAGGAAGATTATGGTTTAAAAATTTACAAAATTACAGAGAAAGGATCAAAGTTTGATTATCAATTCTTAATTTAATTTTGTTCTCAAAAAAACGTTGAAACGATAAATTTTTTAACTGATTAGAAAAATAATAATTATTTATACAAATATTGAAAAAAACCTATTTATTTTATTTTTAAACCAAGATATTTTTATCTAAATATTGAAACGACGAAATTTTCATCTGATTTTACTAAAAAATAATAATAACCAAAAGTTCAAATTTCGGACTTTAACTTTTGATCTTTATTTTATTTTTTTTTTCTTTCAATTTTTTATACTAAATATCATTTTAAGTAAGAAGTTCTTTTCTTTTTAAATTTTGAATTCATCAAATCTTGTTTAAAAATGCTCTAAACGAGCAACATGCTTTAAATTTTGTTATCCTAAAATTTAATTTTAGACGATAAGATACCAAACTTCTAACTGATATTTTAAGACTAAGACATAAATCAACTGAAGTTCAGATTGTCAATTTGAAATTTAGTCTTATCGTCTAAAATTCAGATTTTGGAAAATTATATTTTTTAGAGTGTATGATTTTGCAAATGATTCGTTTGAAAAAACAAAATCATATTCGTTTAAAATTTGAAAAGACTTTTTACCTGCAAATTCCCAACAAATTTGCAGGTAAAAAGTTTGTCATCGAAATATTTACACGAGACATTTTCCATATTCAATAAAATTTGTGAATGAAAAGTTAAAATTATTTCTCAAATTTGCATCCCCCAATGGAACCAAACTACTACTTCCAAATCCTTGATCGTTTCCGCTTCCAAATTTCCAAAACCACCGTACCCTAAAGCAACTCAAAATGAAGGTGGAAAAAATGATTGATTGAATAAGTCAACATGTCTGGCATGTTTTGCACGTACTTTGGATGCAAATGTCGAACAAAGTATATGCAAACGAATTCCATAAATTAGGCCAAAAATGTGCGCTTATCGAAATTGGGGCCTGCGCGGAATAAAAATGGCACCGAAATGGCCCGTAATTGATAATCGATAGCGTTAATCTCGCGACGTATCATTTAGGTGCGCGGCACAAAAGCGCAATGAAGCGCGGCGCGAAGAGGTTAAAATGGTTATTACGGGCACGCGGGACGACGCTTCGGGGAGCGGGCCGTCGATGATCGAGGGCATAATGCGAAAAGTGAAAAAGCTCTCAGGCGATGCGATATTTTAGGAGCGTCCCGTACGATAATGTCCCGCAGGGACGAGCCAGGCATCAGCATGATATACTGGCGGAGAAACTGCAGACAACGTCTCGTGTTTATCGAAACTTGGCGAAACTTGGCTCCCGCGGGAACCGCTGTTTCGCGAATCCGCCAGCCGATCCGAACAATGCCCGCACCGATCCACTTACGCGCCGCAAATAAAGTGCCCATTGCGACGCCGTTTCCGCTACTGTTTTTCGGCTTTTATTTTTTTCGATTGTTTTATCTTATTTTTAGTGTTTACGGTTATTTTTCGTTGTTTCTGTTTCGTTGGTTACTTTTTGTCATATTTTTAGTTCATTTGCTCTCACGGTAACTTTCTAGTTTTGTTTTGGTCCTTTTTTGTTCTTCATTTTAATTTTTGGGTTTTACCATTTAATAAAATTTTGGAAGTGATGTTTTTCCTTTAGTTTTTGAAATAAAATGATTTTCATGAAAAAGTTAAAGCGAAAAGATTTTCATCTCACTTTAAATGAGATAATTTTTGGTCAGTTTTTGAAATGAGACATTTTTCAGGAAATTTTGAATAAGAAGTTGTTTAAACAAGATGTTTTTCATGTAGATTTTAAAATAATACAATTTGCATCCAATTTTAAGCGAGAATAATTTCTTCTACACTTTTGGAATCAGAAGTTTTTCATCTAATTTTCAAAAATAATATTCTTCATCTAAATATTTAAATGATATATATTATATTATTGATTCAAATTTAAAAAAAGTTATGCATCTATTTTTTTGATAATATGTTTTTCATTTGAATTGAATTAAAAATATTTTTATCGCTGTGCCAAGTTGTACATTTTTTAGATAAATCGTAAATATTTTCATTTTTGTGTATATTTACTCAACATTTTGGTTTTTGAGTTTAAAATTTATGTTATGAAATGAAAAATTGTCAATTACAGTGTCAAAATGTGATTTTATGAGATAAAACGTAAATATTTTTGTTTTTGTAAATTTTTTCTGCAGGTTTTGGATTTTGCAGTCAAATTTTACGTTCGGAACTATAAAAAAGTTTCTATAAAAGTATCTATGACATATATTTTTTAACTTAAAACTTAAATATTTTCAATTTAGTAAGTTTTTGCTCAAAATTTTGAATGCTGACTCTAAATTTTACTTTCTGAACTACAAAATTTTGTATTACAAAGTAAAGTTGTAAATTTATGACATAAAACGTAAACATTTTGACTTTTATATATTTTCACTAAATTAATCTAAATTTCACGTTTTGAACCGAAAATTTTTTTAATTTTGTAATAACTAAAAAATTATATTGTATTTTAAAAACATTAAAAACATATTACATTACAATTTTCATCTATTCCTGTAAATATCAAATAAAATACCAAAATGTAAGGTTATGTCAATTCCAACTTCCTAATCCATCACCTCTCCACCTTAAATCTTTTCTCACGTGTAAAATTCTCCATTTTCCCCTACTTCCCCGCCCTCCATTTTTCCACTTCGCCAGACACCCTTATGTTTTATTAGTCGCGCTGAGCGATCGTCTTTCGCCGAGGTCAATGAAACACGTTTTTCATTACGGAATATTTGTACATTAATCAGCGGTCGGATCTTCGCGGAACTTCTCATCCCGCGCCATTGAACCGAAAGGCAAACATACCTCACTTTAAGACCTTCGTCAAACCAACTCAAGGACGCTGCAAAAAATTCCAACAAATCGCTTCCGTCATTTATTACTCCAAATTTCAGTCGCCGTTTTTCGCGCGCCGAAGTAATTAAACTTATGACGATCGCAAGAAAGGCATTAAATTTAAATTAGCCGCTCGAAATTGGAGCGATAACGAATCCGCGCGTGATTCACTTTTTCCGCGCGGCGAAAAACCGCTCTTCAACTCCGGACGCGGTTTTTGCCGACTTCGCCGGGAAATATTTAAATTTTAATAATATATATATAAGAATATTAACGAGCGAAACTTGGTCTGACGAAACTTCGACTTTATCACTGAAAGAACGAGCGCGACTTGAAAAGTGAAATAACGTTTGCTTCCTTTATCGATTTTATCGAGTTTCGCATTGTTTTTTGTCGGATATTTTTATTTCGAATAGTTTTTTAATAATTGTCGTTCTTGACAGTTTGCGCGATAACTTTGAGTGCGAAAATAAATCGGGCCAATATTTTGAATGAAGCGAAATCGATGAAACGTTGGAACGAAAACGAACGTCGAAATGGTCGAGTTAACGCGGTGTCTTTTATTGTGTGTTTTCAGGTCGAGAGGAATAAAAGAGACTGAAAATTTCGACGGGAAAGACGTGACGAAAAGATCGTACAATGATCACAGCGATCTCGGAAACAGTTCGCGTGTGGTTACTTTCCGCTTTGGTGATACACGGAGCTGTGGCCGGCAACCCCGACGCAAAACGACTTTACGATGACTTGTTATCCAATTATAATAAACTGGTGCGACCGGTAGTGAATACCTCGGATGTTCTCCGGGTATGCATCAAGCTCAAACTATCACAACTTATCGATGTGGTGAGTATATGAAATATTTACTTACTTTGCTCGATGGTTTAAACGTTGTTAATCCAGACGAAATTTTCATTTTCATTTCTGTAACACAAAAATATTACCTTAATATAAATTTGAATTTCAAAAATGTTGAATTTGTTTAAAACATAATAGTGTACACTGTCAAAAACTGAAGCTACAAAAGTGTTTTAATTTAAGACGTCAGTGTCTTAAAATAAGATTACTACACTCTAAAAACAAATGTCTTAATTTTGAAACATTATTGGACTGAAATCCATAAAAATGTCTTATCATAAGACACAATTTGTGTCTTTTGATCCAGTAGGGTCTAAAAATAAGACACTTGTTTTTGTAGTGTATCTGAAAGTAAGACAATGACATCTTAAATTAAGATCCTGGTGTCTTCAATTAAGGCACTTTTCCAGCACAGTTTTTGGAGGGAAGTTGTAAATTTATAAAATTCAATGTAAACATTTTTCTTTTTGCAAATTTTTATTCGAAATTTTGGATTTTGGTTTTAAATTTTACGTTAAGAAGCGAACAAATTTTTGATAACAATGTTGAATTGTAAATTTATCAAATCTCCAATATTTTCATTTTTTGAGATTTTTACTCAAGTTTTTGGATTTTGAGTTTAAATTTTACGTTCTGGAATGAAAGAGTTTATGATAAGTGTAAAAAAGTAAGTTTATGGGATAAATTTTTTTTAAATCTTTACTTTTGAATATTAAGTATAAATTTGACATTTTAAACTATGATTTTTTTAAGCACATTGTATGAAAATGTCAATTTATGAGATAAAACGTACATATTTTAGCTTTTACAATTTTTTACTTAAGATTTGGCATTGTGAGTATAAATTTTCCGTTCTGAAAAAAAAAATTATTACAGTATCAAGATGTACATTTTTCAGGTAAAACATGAATATTTCCATTTTTTCTACATTTTTACTCAAAACTTTACATATTCAGTCGAAAGTTTACATTTTTAACTAAAAAACTTTTTTCACAGGGTCGCTGTAAATTTAGGGTTATTACTTAATAATTAAGTTTGCAAATATTTAGTAAAATTTATAATAAATATAAATTGGAAATTAATTTGGCACATTTTTTAAACGAATCACTACATTTTTTCTGTATTTTTATAACATATTTTTGTTATAAATTTGTTTATTAATCAATGCTGTTATTACATTGAATAATATAAAAGTAAAAATCCAATAAAAATAATTAAATTAACTAAAAATTTCATTTTTTAGCCATTTTTTGTCTTTTTCCTGAACTGCATATTTTTTACACAAGCAATTTTTTTATATTTAACCCATTTCCCCAATTTTGCTAAAACTCATTTTCTCAACTCATTTTCATAATAAAATCATATTTCCCAGGAATGACCCATAGCGAGAATTAGAACCCGATGACTTGAATATTGACAAAGTTTTTTTCATAAATTAGTTCGAAGTTACTTTCAAACGAATTTTAAACGATTTTCGAACTAAACTTTCGTTGAAATATCATTCCAAACAAATGCCACTGTTGCTAGGCGAAGTAAAAAGTTTTCCCGGCAATTAGAATAATTTCAATTTACTTCAACCTTATTATTTTAATAACTTGAGGAATAATTTCAGAAAATTGCAATTCGAGCTCTTCTGCCAATTTTCATCAATTAAGCGGTATCTTGGACGAGCACTCAATGTGCCGAACTTTTTGAATTTAAAGTTCAAACATATTTTCTAAATTATGTTTTCATTAACCTACCAGATTTCAATTAAAATTTCAATTCTCAACTCTAAAAAAAATCTTTTGTAAAAAAATAAAAAATTTTTTGTAAAAATAAGTTATTGTAAAATTATTATATTCGATTAATATTGAAACTTCATTTGGATTTCCCGCACTTTTTCTCTTGCAATTTCATGCACACTTTATGAAATTGATTTGTCAATTTGTTTTCTGAGATATTGCATTTCAACGAGTTTACTGGTGCGTAAATTCGTCGTTATACGACGCTTCGAAAATACAGATATATTCAGCTTTCTGAAATAATCAGCGTCGACAATCGCGAACTTCTTTCTCCAGTTCGAGTAAAAAGTGGCCCGCATAAAAATCTCTGCTAATCATAAATAATTAATGGCTACCTTGAATTTCCATTTTTCTGCCACGCGAAAATAATAAGGCAATCAGATCGTTTGAAATAATGCGATTTTGAAATATTGAAAAAAATATCTGGGAGATGAAATGTGCTATTAAACTTTTTACAAAAAGAAAAATTCGTTTAAAATAATTTTATATAGCAAATTTTCATACAAAATTTAATAATAAAAATTAATTGTTTATAACTTCATAAGATATTAATTTTATATAGCAAATTTTCATACAAAATTTAATAATAAAAATTAATTGTTTATAACTTCATAAGATATTTGTTCGAAAAAACTACTGAAAATTTTGTATAGAAAAAATTTTATGATAAAAAAAAAGTTTTTAAAAATAGTCAATTTTTGAAATTTGAAAATTTTAAATTTTAATGTCACTGTTAACAATTTTGCATTTTTTTCTAGAACGTTAGAAAAAATTTTCATTAACGTCATAAAAATGCATAAATATTTTTAATTTACAGAAAAATTGAATATGAAAATTGGAAATTCAATGTAGGTGTTTTGACAAATCGTTGTCATTCTCGGGCAATGAAAAATGCATAAACTTATTTTCATCAGTAGAGCGGAATTATAATAAAACCATGAATAATGCAGACGTGTAGTAGGACGGAATTAAGAGAAATAAATATAAAGTGATTTGTGGGAAATGACGACGAAGGGGAAAATACGTTTCCGTGGGAGTATTTCGAAATTCAGTAGTAAAATAAGAATCATACGCGACATTTGCCTGTTCAGCAAGCTGAGCGCGCGCCGAAATAAATGTATGTAAAATTACGACATTTTGCGGTGCATCGAGACATTTACATTTCAAATGAAAACCCGAAGCGATACAATGTAAATACATATTTTAAATATTGGTGAAATTAAGGCTTTTTTGGTATGGAATTCATTTGAGTCGAGTTTGGTCTGTTTTTAGCCGACATTTTTGTGACAAATTGTATATTGTTTTAGTAAATTGCCAGTTCGGATATAACGGCGATTTGCAGAAAAATGTTATGGCTTACTTTCATAATGATGCAATAAAAAAGTTTATTCTCTGAATTTCGGTTTTATTACCATTGAGACTATCAATATTGCAGCGAAAACGACGTTTATCGTTCATGCAGCAATAAAGATTTAAATATGGAAGTAATATATAAAATAAATAGAATGTGTAAATTTATATTGCATCGTTGGAAATAATTTATACTTAACAATTATTCAGGCAAAATGAAATATTTTCACAAGAAAGCTTTTTTGATAAAATGTAATTTGATAACTTTGCTAGTTTTTTTATGATAAAAGATAAACCAAAATGCTTTTTTTACTTGAACTAAATATGGAAAACTATCAATAAAATAATAATAAATAATAATAATAATTTACTTACCACGTCCTTAGTTTGGTTGGTTGGTGATTTTGGCTCCGTGCAGGGACGTACTCATATCACATAATTCACAAGCACTCCTAAACGACGGTAATACAACGATACAAAAACACAAAACAATAATAATAACTACTATTACTTGAAAAGTTTATAAAAACCGAAATTAAACCGACGTGCAAGCGATATTGCACGGATCGCGGCGGTCAACAAACTGATTCTTGGAATTTTAGAAAGTTTGTACCTGCTCGGTGAGTCGGGAATTTTATACCTGCTCATCGGTCGAGAATGTAAACAAAGCTTCCAAGTAGAAAACCCAAAATGTGACCATTGAAGGTAAATTTAATGTTTTTTATTTAAAATACTTGTATTTAAGCAGAATATAATCATTAATTGGGTCAATTAGGTTAATATCGGCCCAATAACTGACCAAA
>JABFPQ010000418.1:0-11934 GCA_022817265.1 Masnerella sp. ZL-2020
TAATTCTATAAATAAAATCGTACAATTTATTGCCAATTCAATGACTCAATTCGTATTTTAACAGTTCCTTAAATGCGCTGACAAAATCGTTCATTGAGTTCAGGAGATCATTGTATTTTTTTTTAAGATTAAGTTTATAACATAACAATTTTAACTTTTTTTTAATAATAAAATAAACATATTGAAAATGTAATTAAAAGTTAAAAATCAATGAGAAATTATATTTTTAAATTCCTGATTGTTATTTCTATAGCTAAAAATATGAATCAACTTTTATCGGTGATCGACGATAGGGCGCCATCAAATGGTGATTTTTGATACAAAAATGCACCAAAAGTACATGACGAATGTACAAATTTGTGTATAAAATAATATAAATATAATAAAACCATTACGATATTTACAATGATAGTAATGTAATCAACAATACAGGGTGTTTCAGACTACCCGTACCAAAAATAGTGGTTTCCATTTAACATTTCAAAGTTACCCCCCACCCCTCCCCCTGAGGGGGGTGGGTATATTGACTTTGGTACCATTAAATAGAGCTCAAAAAATTATTTTGGACGTATTTTTTGTTGCTAAAATCGGTTTTGAATTTTGTGAGTTATTTGGGTGGTACGGACATACTGTTCCTTTGAAATTGTTAAATATTTATTAACAAATTTTATTAATTTATAAAAGACCCATAACATCCATAATTACAAAAAAATATCCTGTACATTCTAAATATATCTAAACAACAACCCTTTAATAATTCCGAAAACTAGTAGACATCCTTTCTTATTTTCCGAAACGTTTCAACACGTCCACTTTTTTGTCCTTCTTTATAAACGTTTTCTACAGGTGTAAAATGATTTAAATGTTTTAATCATAAATTAAAGAGCGGAAATATTTGTATTTTATGGGGTCCCGACTGACTTCCACATATTTACGACGCTGATCCCAAGAAAACGTTCACATTCTTCCGCTCTTTATACGTCTAATCAGAAAAACAACGACAAAGCCTCGAAATCAGCGATCCCTTTGCAAAAAAAGGCAGGTTGAAACGAAGGAAAATAGACAGACAAAGGCCCGTCGAAGGGAAAACGCCATAAAACGGCTCGACCGAGACTTTTGTAATGCATCATATACGTAAACAATTGGCCAGGAAAATGGTTAAGTCGCACGCTAGGCCGACAGGTGTACCGAAAGTTGTGCGCCGCAAAATACGCCATGCAGGTAATAGCTTACGGGAACGAGGGTCGTATATGGTTATGCGGAAGTCTTCCAAATCTCATCCCGCACGTACCCAAACGCACGAATACAGAAACAGGTAGCGGAGGAATGTTTCGGACAAATTTTCTCCGTGTGTCGTTTACGTGCCTGCGCAAAGGACGGTGCATTTCAAGGCTGGACCCGAGACAAAAGAGTCAGCGAACAGGTTCCGAGCAGAAATCATACACGAAAAATATTTATGACGCTTATTTGCTTTACGGGAAAAAGCAAAGGACGGTGTAATAAATGTGTACACCGAAAGAAATGTGAGTGAGGTGTTCTCCCTCTTATAGTAGAACAGTTCTACGCTAGTTGTGAGGCAACCGTTCACCCACTAGCGGATAAAAGTTTACCCAAATAGTGGGTTTTTTGATGAACGTTGAAAAAGTCTCCCATAGTGGGAGAAAAACTTTACCGGCGCAGGAGAACCGTTCGCCCGCTTTACCGTAGAACGAATTACTGTCATTTTGTTGAGTTTTTCTACGCCTTGGGAGAGCATTTCTCCTACATTTCTTTCGGTGTATATTTCGATGAACTACAAATTTAAAAAATAACTAAATGATAAAAGAAATAATTAAAATTAATTAATTGACGTTTTTTTATAATTATTGTCCCAACGAAATTATGTATTTAAATTTTGTCAAAATAATTTGCAATTTTCAATGGACTTTTTACAATAAAAACTATGATCGATTAACATTTCGAAAAATTTTATGTTTTCTTCGTCAGAATATAATTTTTATAAATTATTATCAGGTGTAGGTATAAAATGTGTTAATTTAATTTTGAAAAGTCAACTGTAAATATCATTGTTTTGATATCATATCAAATACATATTAATTAATACTAATTATTAATATTAAGTAACACTAAATTAATGAATCTTTTTCAGTGGTGAACCAACTTCTGGATTATGTGAAATGCAACGAAATCAAATCCAATGAAGAAATCTCCATATTACGCGAAAAATACGAAGTTTAATTTTATTCAACCTGTTAAGCCTATTTTTTTACTAGTTAAATAAGTCTACGATTCGTTCAGTTGCCATTTGTGATTTGATTCAAACAGTATTTATTTGTAATTCGTTTGGAATAAAATTTTTATCAAAGCACGATTTGGAGGTCTTATTTTCTGTTCAACAATTTTCACCCAAGTTTATTATATCTTCTCGCTTGGTGTGAAGTCGAAAAAAATATTTGTGTTAAGTAAATAATTCCTCGGGTAGGTGTCCAAGCTCATGAGTCTGACATTCGACCGTTTAGTTTTTGGGATTCTGCCATCGATTCAATGTTAAAATACTCGCAACATTACGGATTCACTCAGTACTTCGATAATACTCCGGGTCGCGCTTGTTTAAAACTTGCGATGTTACTAAAAGTGTTTCAAAAGCAAACTCACTCGCTTTGAACTTGCCAAAATATTTTATCATTTTGATTTGTGTTTAAAGTTAATTAATGGTTTTTGAAATATAATTTTACTCTGGTTTATTTTTATGAGATAAAAGTGAAAAAAAAGTGGAGATTTAACTAAAATATACAACTTTTAGTGGGTTCGATAATGAACTAAGTTATAAAAGTGTTGCAAATTTTAATAAATTTGCAGAAGATGTAGAGATTTGCTGAGATTCTCATGTAAGTTTTGGCAAATGTATATTACTAATAATATTAGAAGAAAACTATCTTTGTTGTTTCAATTGAATAGTAATTTTCGTCAAACAAAAGTGAAACACTGATATCCAGAACGATTGTTCAAATAGCTGCTCTTGAATCTATTTATATTTTTCTTTGTGCAAGATAAGTGTCGAATATCTTTCCATGAATATTTAGTTCGATTTTTGAAAGAGTATTTAATTATATAATTTCTGTTATATAATTGTTGTAATTTTATGTTTAGAATTGTTAATGAATATAAATAATAGACATTTCTTGAAAAAGTATGCAAAATTAAATACGTTTTGAATATTTTTGTAAATTTTGTATATAATATGCAATTTTAAATATAAAAATAACATTATGAGAACATACTTAAATTTGTACTTACATTAAGTAAAACTAGTTATATAAAATCTATTTTGGTCGAATTTGCTAATTTGCATAAAATTTATAGTTTTTGACAAAATTTGGGCAAAGTCGGAAATATTGATTTTTTGTTAAAGATGTCGAGTAATGTTAAAATATATCTAAAATATATTTTTAATTCTACATTGGATTAAAATTATATTTTCTGTATCTTTTGGTGAATACCTTTTTTTAAGGGAAGATTTTCAAAGATATCTTTTAAAACATATTTGAATCTAACTTAAACAAATGGAAAAATGAAAAATAATTGAAAAAAAGGTTCAATTTGTTATCGATATCTGGATATATATGGTGTCACCAGTGCGTCAATATTAGGTGATTAAAGTAAATGGAAATTTGCCAGTTTTGACATACAGTTAGCTACACATGTCAAGCTGTGAATAATGTTATTACTTTTGTCAATTTGTAATCCATTCTATTACTATTTCGCTTTACTTAATCATTATTAATTAATTCACTTCTTTCCAATTTTACGAATTTCAAAAATTGTATATCTTAAATTAAAATAAATATACCAGCAGAATTCCAATTCAAATAAAATTTTAATTTTCAGATATTAATCGTTTTTCGAGACGAATCAAGCATAACAATGCCAGACCAGGGATCTGCAAACATTTCAAACGATTCATTGCCACACCTGCTTTTGGACTCACACATAGGAATTCAAAAAATATGTCCATTACTTGACGAACCATGACTGTATCATACCAATATGAAGTCGCCAGTTCCACCAGTGGTGGTTTCACCAGACTCCTATTTATGTGGAAAGGTTCTCTGTATAAACTTATATACAGAGAACTGGTACTTTTTCTCATTTTTTTTGGTGCTATTTCTGCAATGTATCGTCATATTCTATCACTACCACAGAAGAGGTAAGTCTGTAGTTAGGACTTGACATCGTTTTTGAGAACCCTTTTGAAACTGAATCTGAATTTGAAATGGAATTCATCTTAGATTTTACTCAGACCAGAGCACAATTATTGGCATGGCACGCCCCAGCGTTTGTGGAAATGAGAATTCCAATATTTTTTTTTACATTTTTTGCAAAAGTAGTTTTTAATTTAACTTTGATTTGTTGGCTCACTATGATGACCTTCGATACTTGTGCAACATTGTAGTAAACTTGATGAATCAAGGTCAATTGGTGTTTTTGGCCTTGATATACGTTTATTTGTTTTACCTCGTTTGAATTATTTTTTGGTATCACTTGGTACCATATTTTACTAATTTCAGAACACTTGGTATCATATGGTAGCAACTTCAAATCACTTGGTACCACGTGATAATATCTTTATATCAATTGGTACCATATGGTACCAACTTTAAAACACTTGGTACCACATGGTACTCCTTAATATCACTTGGAACACTTGGTACCACATTATACTACCTTTCGTATCACTTGGTACTATATGGTACCACCTTCAAAACACTTGGTACCACATAATACTATCTTCATATCACTTTGTACCATATGGTTCCACCTTCAAAACACTTGGTATATCATGATACTACCATCTTATCACTTGGTACCATATGGTACCAATTTGAAACACTTGATACCACCTTCATATCATTTGGTACCATATGTGTTATCATCTTACTAACATTGGATACCACCCTCTAATACTTGGAACCACGTGATACCACTTGGTACTACAATGGTACCTTGATATCAATATCATTAAAACGCCCATAATTAATATACCACTGTTATTTTATAACCGTTGGCATGTTATACGTTGAATAATTGAGAATGAATTGTTAAAATGGATTATACAGGTCTTTCGAGAAAGTCGTCGTATACTGTGACACGTTTATTAACTTAATTCCCTTGAGCTTCGTATTGGGATTTTATGTTGCATACGTTGCAGGACGATGGTGGCAACAATACACGGCCATTCCTTGGCCTGACAAGTAAGTTAGTCTTGACCAAGATAGTTTATTTAAACCTGGAGCAGACGTGCGAATAATTTGGTGTCTTTACTTAATTCATATTCTAAATTTTAAATGATAGAAATTTTTGAGTTGTATGAGTTTGAAATTGATGTGAATGAGAAGTTGTTATATTGTTTATAATTTTGTTATTTAGGGTAATGCATTTGGTAGCCCTTTACGTGACTGGAAATGACGAATATGGACGAATGTTGAGAAGGTCTCTTATGCGTTATCTGAACTTGTCTCTGATTCTTGTTTTACGTTCCATAAGCTCAGCAGTGAAGAGAAGATTTCCTACGTTAGACCATGTTGTTGATTCAGGTATACAAATTCTGGTCCTTAAAAAATGATTGTTTTTGGTAATATTGTATCATTTCAATATTGATTAGTTTTTAACTCTTTTTTTGAAATATTATACCTCTTTTAATAACTCATTGAGACATCCAAAATGTAGGATCTTTAAGATTTTTGTTATTATAATGCTAATATTGATAATTATCTGCTATGGGTACAGTGATTACTTTTCTGATAATGTCTATCATAATTTTCAATTTATAACATTTTCTCAACAGAACTCAAATTAACATTTTTTTCATAAAATTTATTCGCATAGTTTTTTGAGTTTTTTATTATGGAATAACGAAGAGATCATATATTTGAGGTAGTATAGTACTTGATAGCAAAATTTGCACTGATGTCTATTTTCGTTTTAACTATTAAAATTAATGATTTCTCATGATTGATAAAGATTAAATTATAGACAAGCTGGAATTTTGTTACTTCAAGGGATTCACATTACCTCTCGGCAGGTTTTATGACTTCACTAGAATTGGAGCTTTTCCAGTCTGTACCAAGTGTTGAATTTAACACGTACTGGATACCTTGCACTTGGTTTATACATTTGCTGAAAGAGGCTCGACATAGTCACAGACTGCCGGACGCACAAGGACTAAAAATAATCATGGAAGTATGTTAACCAAATATTCATGCTCTTATGTTTTTTCACATAGCACCTTGCAAAATAACATTTCTGAAAATATTATGATAAATCTTATATATATCATTAAATAAACAATTAAATCTTGTGGTATGAATCAGTTGAAATTTCTATATTCTAAAATGGAATAATTTCATTTCCAATTAATTAAAGAACAGTCTGTTCTTTATTTATTTTTAATGATGACATAAATTTTAAATTGAATTCTTATGGAATTTATATGGTGAGTTTACAATTCGCAGGAATTCAATGATTTTCGATCAAAATGTGGACTGTTGTGGAGTTACGACTGGGTATCAATTCCTCTGGTATATACCCAAGTTGTTACACTAGCGACGTATAGTTTTTTTGCGGTAGCATTAGTTGGAAGGCAGTATATCGAAGGTGCTGTGAAACCGTTTCAGATGCAAGTCGATATCTATTTTCCAGTTTTCACTGTTCTTCAGTTCTTTTTCTTCATGGGTTTACTAAAGGTATTTCAAAATAGAATGAACATTCTAATTGTAAATAATGTTTTTTCATCTTATAAAAAATGTATCCATATATTTCAAATTATATGAATGAATTCGTATAATTACTGTATATAATTAAATAAATTAAAAAAAGTTACTAATACTTAAAAATTAATCATTGTTTAGGTTGCAGAACAATTAATTAATCCCTTTGGCGACGACGACGAAGATTTTGAATTAAATTGGCTTATTGATCGTCATACAAAGGTATCTATTTTCAATAAACAAAAGGTTTTTTTTTCTTTAAAAAACTTTTTTATCTCAATAATCCATTATTCTAAAGTATAGTATTATATTTGCAGGTTTCATATTTAGGTGTGGATACATTGATGAACCGTTGTCCTCCGTTAGTAAAAGATATATATTACGACTCTGAAGATGTGAATTTGCCATATACTGAAGCAGCTGCTGCGTATAAAAGGAAAACTTATCGTGGAAGCGTGGCAAACATGACGTAAATACATTTTTTAAATTGTTTCATATAAGCTTCTAAAGTATATTGAATAAGAAATGATACAATTTTTTATTTTGTTTTTTAGGGTTCCTGAGGAAAAGCAGACAATGTTTTTACCTGATATATCTGAAGAGGAAGAAGACTTCAAAAGTAGTCCAACACCGCGAGCATCTAACATGAATTTATTAGCTAGTTTGAATGATAGTCCTGACGATGAAAGGCGGTAAGAGTTAAAAACATTCTATCATCTTAAAAACTCAATGTTTTTGAACTTAGCCAACAAGTTCATGTTTTTTATTACTTTTCATAATGAGATAATATATGGTACCAGCTTGATAACACTTTCTCTCACTTAACACCATAAGAAATTTTATCGTGCCACCTTGCTACCACCTCCTACCACATGGTACCACGTGATGAACTATGCTACCAGCTTGATACCACTTTCTATTGCTTGGTACCATGAGTAATGTTATGTTCCAACCTTGCTACCACCTTATACTACATGGTACCTCTTGATAAACCATGCTCCGAGCTTATTACCACTTTCTATCATTTGGTACCACGAAAAATTTCATGGTACAACCCTACTACCATCTTCTATCGCAAGATACCATAAGATAAACCATGTTACCAGCTTAATACCACGTTTTATCACTTGGTACCACGAGAAATTTCATATTACAACCTCGCTACTAATAAACCATGTTACTAACGTACTACCACTTTCTACGCCTTGGTATCACATGGTACCATTCATTACTTCAAAATAAACCACTTCACCCAACAAAATCTTGAACATACCTAAGTGAGGTCCATTTGTTTCAGCCAGATCAATGGTTCTTCTGCGAATTCTCAAACGAAAGGTCGCAACTCTGCGGAAACAATTATATCACTGGATATTCCACAAGGACCCAGCTCGCAACCTGATAGAAATCGGGTGAACCTCATATCCGACGCCGTCAAAAAGGTCTCCAGGAAGCCCAAGTCCATCTCTTTCTCCGACCCCAAACGCAAGCCAATAAAACTTTCCAAGTTCGAACTCCAACCCTGGCCAGGTGCGACACATTTAACCATCTGCAGGAAAAGTCAGTCCGCAGAAAACACTCTGCAAATCAGAAGGAACTCCTTCGACACTTCAATCATCGACATCAGAAGAGCGTCTGATAGTGACGCCATGGATTCCAGTCAATCTTGCCACAGTTCCATTTGCAGTGAAGACCGGATACTCGAAGTTCCAGCAACATCTGGAACTTCTAGTGACGTCACTAAAGTTCCAGACACGATTCAGTCTCAGACTGTCTTGGAGGATGTGGAACCGGAAATTGACAATTTAGCAGACATTTTTAAGCAGAGGGTGCACAGTTCTTCGAAGGTGTTCAAGAGACATAGATGGCGCAATCGTAGGAGAAAAAGTTCGGTTTGGAAAACGCATAGTGATGAGAGGAAAATTCGTAGGCGGGACCATGCGGGAACGAGTGAAGCTAAAATACCAGAAATAGTTTTAGATTCCAGTATTAGCGATAGTGTAGACCTTCGTGAGAAAGATTGTTCTGATAAAAAAGAAAAAGATTAATAAAGAACTATTTTTACCATTGTTTGTTATCATTTGGAATTACGCATTGTGTCGAAGAGAACTGAAGTATCTTAAAATATGCTTATGCATGACATTTTCAGAACAAATTATAATTTTTAATATTTCAATTTTATATTCAATGGTGTATTTGCATGAGATACTTTTGTGTAAGTCACGAACTAAATCTTGTATTCATAGGTGTTTTTTTCTGGAGATATATAAATCATGACATGCTGATAATAGATGTTTGAGGTATGTTGTACATTGAGGGTATATATAGTTTATAACGTCTATATTGCGAACAGTTGATTGTTGATCAAATCCGTTAATAGTGTAAGAAGTTTCCTTTTTGGTAATTATGTTTTTTATTTATACTGAAAAATCTCTTTATTAATAAATAATTTGTTAAGATTTTTTATTGTTATTCAAATTAAATCCTTTTTCTTTGGAGCAACCGTTCTGCATTGTTTCATTGGCTGTTTTTTTATATCATTTATTTTTTAAAATAAAGCTGAAAGAATTAATTGTTTTAGTTTGCAATTACCATCTACAATGATCCAGAAAATATTCATGCTTTTGATTTTAACCCAGGTAAAAATACGAATTAAATGAATTATTGTTCCTTTAGAAAATATATTCACTTATTAAAAGTAATTAAAAATATTACTTTTTAGTTGCAGAACGAATTACAATTCGTTTATGCTTTCTTACCACCAAGTGCACTTTCTTCAATTGGATTTAAACTCAATTTGGGTGGAGATGCAGGAGGATCCTTGGTAGGGGAATAATTTCAACCATTTCCAAACTATTAGTTATAACACTTTTTGAAAAAGAAACTAGATTGATAAAGTTCAAATTTATTTTTAGGGTATACAAAAAAGTGACGAAGTAAACGCAAATGCTGGTTTGGGTGAAAATGCAGGATTGCATACAAGTTTCAAGGATAATGTGGGTCTTCATGGTGGCCATGTTATGGGTGGTCAAGGTAGTGGAGGATCATCAGGCTCTGTGGTGAATGGTGAATACCATGTCATAAAACATTACAAAAGTGGTTATTCAGGTATGACACATTTTATTGGGATATTTGCAAATTATATAGTTAGATATTTCTAAAATTGTCTTTGAATTCATTTGAAAAGATTTGGAACTTGGGTCTAATCTTTTATACCTTAATATATTTTTTTAGGAGGTCAAGGTGGTTTTCATGGTTCTGGAGGATTTGGTGCTGGTTCTCATGGTTCTGGGGAATTTGGAATGGGTGCCCATAACTCTGGAGAATTGGGTATGGGTGCCCATAACTCTGGAGAATTTGGTGCTGGTTCCCATAGCTCTGGAGAATTTGGTACTGGTTCTCATGGTTCTGGAGAATTTGGAATGGGTGTCCATCACTCTGGAGAATTGGGAATGGGTGGCCATCACTCTGGAGAAATTGGTGCTGGTTCCCATAGCTCTGGAGGATTTGGTGCTGGTGCTCATGGCTCTGGAGAACTCGGTGCTGGTTCACATGGCTCTGCAGGGTTTGGCGCAGGTTCACATGGCGGAGGCTCATTTGGAATCGGTTCAAGTGGTGGCGCAGGGTTTGGATTTGGTGCCAATGGGGGAGGAAATGCTGGTTCGCATTTTGGGGCAAGCGCTGGTTCAAGTGGGGCTGGAGGACTTGGGCTTGGTGCAGTGGGACGACTAGGTGGTGCACTTGGCTTTGGAACTTCTGGTGAAAGAAAAGCTGGATTTGGCCTTGATGTTGGTGGTGGTTTGGGAGCTTTGGTAGGTTAATCAAATGAAAGAAATGGTTGTATGTCAAAACTACTTCCTTAATGTTTATATACTATTCATAATTATTTTGTACTTTTTACTCTTAACTTTTAATAATAATAATGTTTGTTAAGGAAAACTAGCAAATAAAAAACTTGGTGAACAAATAAAAAAGTAAAAACAGTTTTTATGTGTCATTATTTATATAGACAATTATTTATTAGAGTATTTAGATTAGACTATAGATTACATCTTTGCTTTTAGAAGTGTGTGAGCAAATGACTTTTGAATACAAATTCTTTTCGGACCTTTTTTGAATTTCTAGTGCCAAATTTGTTTTCAAATACTTCAACTTTTACAGAATAATCATAAGCGTGATTCTAAATCAACACATGAGGAATTTAATGGGGGAGAAAGATATAAAAATAAGAATTTATCAGAATTTGAAAATGATAACAGAGAACACAATCTTGAGAATAACTTTAAACATTCTATGGATAAAATTGATAATGCTAAAAGTGATTCATGTCATTCGCCTCAATCATCAGAAACTGATAATAATTCACTAGTCAAATTTGGAAAAGTAACAGGCAGAATAAATGATAAATCACATTCACCTAATCTAAATTCTTTAGATGATAAATCAAAGATAATAGATAAATCTGATAGTATTGAGAACAATGCAAATCATGCCAAATGGAAACTTTCTAATGAATTAACTTACAAAAATGGCAAATCAAATAATTTACACTCGCACGAAATTAATAAATCTTTGAACTTAATGCAGGACAAGGAAAAAGAACTAGTTTCAAGAAAAAGCAATAATCCAAATGATTGGTCTGAATCTGTGGATAATGAAAATAATATTATTCCTATGGGATCACATGGTTTTCATACATATGCCCTTTCGCCATATACAGATTATGGAAATGAAGGTCGTGAGATTTATAATGAGCCTGATATAAATACACAATTATCATATGGATTACATACAAACACAAACAAAAATAGGAAATTCGGTGGAACGCATAGTTTGGGATACGATGAAAGTTTTATGGGGGCTCACAGTATGGATGGTAATGAAAAACGTTTAAATGGAAACAATAAGATAGCTAATAATCCTAATTTTCATGAAAATCAGAACCTTGAATATGGACATTCTATAAATGGACACGAAAAATCATCTACTTTTGGTGAAAATCCGAACCTTAAACATGAACATTCTGTAAATGGAAACGAAAAATCCTACACGCGTAGAAAAATGATGCTATTTTAAGACCCAAATTATGGTGCTAGTTTTCTATGTAATTTTGGTGCTAGTTTTCTACCATTTGCACGGAATAATCCGGTGTAATAGACCCAATTCGACT